>PITB01030508.1:0-16855 GCA_004024585.1 Paradoxurus hermaphroditus
CCGGCTTCGACGCCTGCGGGCTGAGGCCGGTCACAGCCGTGCGTCACCCCGCTCGCCCACAAGCAAACATCATGTGTCGCGCTTCCCGGGAGCGGTCCAGCGGAGGTCGGAAATGAGGTGGTCGGTGGCGGTCCTCGACACCACCAGCGGTTCGGCAGAGCACGATGTGGCCCCACGACACTGACACCAGGCCGGCTGCACTAAGGAGACTGGCCGCGTCCAGGGAGGGCGAGGGCGAGCGGCAGTCTGCGCGTGTCGGGGTTGGGATGGGAAAGGAAGCAAGGAGCAGCGGCTTTGGGAAACAGTTCGGCAGTTTCCTGGGAGGTTAAGCCTGCACCTGCCTGTGACCCGCCACGATCCCCCCACCTCCACCCGCCTGTGACCCGCCACGACCCCCCCACCCCCACCCCCCTGTGACCCGCTACGATCCCCCCACCCCCAGTCTTTCCACAGAAAGACACGTCCAAGAATATTCTCGGCACCCTTACTCACCGGAGCCCCAGATCAGGTGTCCACGGGAGGTGAGGCTGCTCGGCGGCCAACGGGGATGGGGATGGAGGCTGTGTGCTCGGAACCACACGCAGAGTGAAGGACCAGGCGGGTGTGTGCAGCGCGTCCACGCGGGTAAACGCACACCAGCCCGTAGACACGGCCGGCCAACTGCTACGGGCCGGTGCCTGCAGGGGAGGGGGCGTGGGGGTGGCCAGCGTCCGGGGGCTTGGGGCGGGGGCGGTGCTCACTGTCTTGTGGACACGATTCCACGAGTGCACGTGTGTCAAAGCTCACGTCTTCTACCTCAAGACACGCACTTTATTACTCGGCGGCTGTGCCTCGGTTTAGCCGAAGGGCGACAACAGCAATGTAGAGACGATCGATGACACGCTCACTGGAAAACGCTCCAAATCGGACGTTATAACCCTTTGCATTATCAGCATCTCAGGGAGAAATCAAGTCCAAACTGCTGCTGTCCCTGCAAATAAGAGAAAATCGCCTTCTTCCGCCCGATTTGGGGGTTGGGGGCGATGGCGGTCCTTCAGCAGCCTGCGGCTTCCCCGGGAACCTTCCCCGACGGCCCGCTCCTGCCGTGGCCCCGCCCCAGCCACGCCTCCCTCACGCCGCCTGTATTCACCATGAACGTTAGTTTGTGCTGGGAAAGGTGCTTTAAAAAAAAATTAAGGGGAATTTACACGCAGTAAGACGCACAAGTCACAGCACAAGCATGCGACCCGTGCACACTCACGTGCCCACTCCCTGGGCAGAACACAGAGCCCGGCTGTGTGCGGGAGGCCCCCCGCCCGGCCTCTTCCCGGGCAGCAGCCTCGCCTCCGCCCGCACGCGTGTCCGAGCACCACGCGCTCACTTGGCCTTCCTTGACCTTCCAGCTGCACGGAATCCTACGGTGTGCCCCTGTGGGTCCGGCCGCTTCCCCTCGACCTAATCTTGAGGACCTCGCGTGTGGTGATGCACCGCTTGGTTCTCCTGCCTTCCGTGCAGATCGCTCTCGCCCCAGAGGTGACGCGGTGTCGTGTCCACTCTCCTCCTGCCGACTGTCTCGGGTTCAGGGGTGTTATGAACGAGGCTGCTGTGTGCATCCCTGTCCTCTGAGTCTCTCGTGGACAGAGGCACCTGTCTCTTCCAAGGGCACCCCTAGAAGGAGAGTTGCTGGGCCCCAGGGCGGAAGCACGCTCAGCCTTACTAGGAACCGTCCAAACGTTTTCCCGAGTTTCCGGAGCGGTCGAGCCGCGGGCACCCCCACCAGCCATGGACCAGCGCCCCTGGGCTCTGCATCCTTGCCGACACTGGGTGGCGGTGTGTTCTTCATGGCCGACATCCTGGTGGCGCGCAGGGGTGTCCCGTCCCGGCCGCGGCTTGCACTTCTCCGTCCAGCGCACCGTGTCGTGGCTTACGGGCGGGGGTGCAGGGCTGCACAGGTCCCTGGCGAGTCTTGTCTTTTTCTGACTGCCGATCCTTCTTTTCGTGTTCTGGGTAGAAGTCCAGTGTCCCGCGTGTCACAGAATTCCCGCCTTCAGCTTACTTTTCCCTTTTCTGGGCGGTGTCTTTTGATAAGCAGTTTTTAAAGTTTTGATGAAATCCGGTTTATCGGTTTTTTATTTTACAGTTTGTACTTGTTTATTCTGCCCAAGAAATCCTCACCAAGGCCAAGGTCAGAAGACATTCTCCCGTGGGTTCCTCCAGACGCTTATCGCGTTTGTGTCCCTCCCCATCCGTTCAGGTCAGTGACCCGCCTTGGGTCGATCCTGCGTGCGCTGCTTACGTCCACACTGGCAATCAGATGCCGCAGCGCCGCTGACCGAGCGCGTGGGGAGCTCCCCGCTCACGTGCCGCGCGATGCCCGACGCTCTTTCTCCGTCGCGCCCGAGCTCGTCGCAGGGGCGCTGCACGTGCCCGCTACCAGGTCGCGAGCTTCCGTCCCCAGTCTGCAGGTACTTTTCTGCACCTACTGGGCCGATCCCGTGGTTTTTCTCCTTTATGCGTCAGCCACGCGGACTGACTCCGAATGCTGAGCCTACCTCGCGCTCCTGGCCTGGTTCCTCCCGGGCCTCGGACTCCACCTGCTCGAATTGCACGTAAGATTTTGGGTGCCGCTCACGGCAACGCTGGCCTGTGGGTTTCGGTGCCACGCTTGGGCCCTGCAGGTGAGTTGGGTTTGCGTTCTGCGGAAGCAGGAGCCAGATTATATCCTTCTTCCCTGAAAGAAAAGTTCGCCCGCGACCCCTCAGGGCCTGAGTTCTCTTCGTGGGGAGGGGTCCGATTACCGGCTCAATTTCTGTAAGAGATACAGGACGTTTCAGGGTTTTATGTCTGCTCGTGTCAGTTTCGGCAGGTCCTGTTGTTCCAGGAACTCCTCCGTTTCGTCTGGCGTGACACTACTGACGAGAGCCTGTCCCGCCTTCTAACGCCCCGGGTTCTGCAGAGATGCCCGCCTTTCTGGACGCTCCGAGGGTGTCGATTGGTGGAGGGTTCCCTCTTCCCTTCTCGGTGTCACCGATCATTTGCCAGAACCAGGTCTCCACTCGTTGATTTTCCTCTTCGTTACTCATCTGTTCTCTCGCGTGGTTTCTGCTCTCCGTGACCTCCTCGCGTACTCTGCTCTCTCTTGACTCCCGGGGGCCACCCCTCTGCCTCTCCCCACCCTGGCCGTCCGCTGGCCCGGCCGCCTCTTCACTCGCTGTGGTTCGGGATTGCGACTGTGTTTTAGTGGGGGGGCGTGAAGGCTCCTGTTTGGACCCGGGGAGGGCGAACCCCGAAGCTGACGGGAAGGAAGCCTGAAGCGGGAGAGTGCGGCCTGGCCGCGAGCTCCGGAGGCCTCTGGTCGGGAGCAGCCCGGAGAAGGTGGTGCGTTTCCAGACACGAAGGCGGGCTGGCTATGGGCCACTCCTCCAGGCGGCCGGGGACAAGTCCGAAGCTTACTTAGATGAGAGAGACGCTTCAGCTCCTGCCAGACAGCGGTTAGCCGAGAACATCGCACACCAAGAACATCGAATTTTAAATAAGCTTAGAAGTGACTCCATTCAGTCGGACAGAGGCCATCTCCTCAAACGTCCTCCAGCAAAAATAAGATGTATGCCGCACGAAGCCTTGGGTTGGGTGCACCGTGTGGGTTCCGGGGAGCGGGCCGCGGCTCTGCTCACGCAGCCGGGGGGCAGAGAGAAGGCACTTCATTCCTCGTTCGCGTGGGGAGACTTTCCTGGGTGCCTCCTGGGTTCCTTCTTAGAATTAAGGCCTTTTGTTATTTAAAAAACCTCATTAAGGAAGTGAAAAGAGGAGTTGCAGCCTGGAGGGTGGTTTCTGCGACACCCGCCCCCACCAGTGTAGAAAGTCCCACAGGTGGAAAAGGAGGCCCCCCCAACCCGACAGAAACATGGCGATCCGGTGAATGGTCCGTCGCCAAAGAGGGTGGCCCGGCGGGCAGTCAGTGAATAGAAAGGTACATCTCCCAACAGGGGAGCACGTCAAACCTCGTAAGACACCGGCCCCCGTCAGCATGGCTGTGACTCCAGAGACGGCGAGGCCAAGGTTGGGGGAATGAAGGGCTAGAAGGACCCCCCACAGGGGCTGGGGGTGTAGGCCGGCCCGGCCCCCGCGCGGGAGAACTTTTGTCCCACTCGCTAAAGGTAAACACGTCCCCCAGCGCCGTGACCCGGCGATGGGGCCCGTCAGCGCGTGCCCCGCGGAGACGTGCGAGAATAGTCACAGCGGCTGTACTTGAAATGTTCAAAAGCGGGAGACAGCCCGACCGCCCGGCAGCAGAAAGTGGGCCCCGCGTTCCGTGGGTGACGGGGTGTAGTAACGGAAGGCAGCCGGCCGCGGCGGCTTCCGTGTGGAGCGTGGGAACGAGGCACCAGGACGCCCACCCGCGTGGGCGGGGGGCTGCGATGGTGGGGGGGGGGCCCGGGGCGGCTCGGGGTCGGCGGGCGACGGGAGGAGGACTTCCAACGGTTGACCACATCCGGCTCCTCGCATGGCTCGGCGGCTCCGCGGGAACCGGGCGCTGGTGCGTCGCACACTCTCCTGTGGGTGTGTCACACGGCCGTGAAAGCTTACCGGTAAGAACACACAGACGAGAGCGACACCGTCTCGTGCCTCCAACGATGCACAGTTTTTAAGAATTTGTCAAGGCAAGGGGCATCTGGGTGGCTTGCTCAGTTAGCGGCCGACTTCGGCTCAGGTCATGATCTCACTGCTCGTGAGTTCAAGCCCCTCATCGGGCTCTGTGCTGACGGCTCAGAGCCTGTCGCTGCTTCAGATCCTGTGTCCCCCTCTCTCTCTGCCCCTCCCCCCAACTCGCACTTTGTCTCTCTCTCTCTCTCTCTCAAAAATAAATAAACATTAAAAGAATTTTTTTTAAGTAAAAACTTACAAAAAAATTTGTCAAGGCAATAAAGCTTCAGAGGCCGTGACGGCCCTCCCTTCCGGGGCGTGGCTCCTGTGAGCACCCCGAGGGACCACACGCGTCTCCCAAAGCTGCGTTAGTGCGAGTGATCGAAAACACCACAGAGCACGTGCGTCTAGTGTTTCCCGCGACCTGTCACGTTCTCCATCTTCAAACCCTCCGCCTCCGGCACCCCTGCTGGCCGGCCTCGCCTGCACCCCAGGGCCTCCGCTGCCGGCCCGTCCCTGCCCGCCTCACCCCGCCCGCAGCGCAGGCACCTGCTGACTGTGCCCGCCGCCCCTCCCCGCCGCCCGAGGCACGGAAGTGCTTCTCGGCAAAGTGTGTCACCTGCGACTGTTGTCACACGGGGTCTCTGGTTTCCCGCCCTCCCACCCCTCAGGGACTGCCCCCCTATAGTGCAGTTTTGTCTTCATGTCAAACTGTACTTATAAGGACACACATCATAAAGCACATTTCAGAAAAATTAGAAGTTTAAATGATACTTAAATGAAAATTTTGAATTAAATAGTCCATTAAAATGAGCTTCATTGTCTTGAAATTATGTGGAATCCTCGTACAGCGGTGACCAGACCCCAGGTCCCCGCTTGGAGCTGTCCGGGCTGTGGTCTCAGGCTGGTCACCTCCTTCTGGACACCCACTGACCTTCCGTCTCCCGATGGGGCCTGACCACTGGCGGGGCTCCCCACGGACCTCTGTGCAGTGTGTGAGGGCCCGCGTTTCAGAGCGAGTGTCCCAGCAGCGTGGGGCTCGGGAGGGAGGCAGTGGCGGGGAAGGACCTGACGAGGGCTCCCAGGAGGGAGGAGGCATCCGGAAGCCGCTGCTCAGGACAAGCCGCACACAAGCCTGAGAGCTGCGTGTCCCGCACACGCCTCTGCCCATCGGTGCCCGTCGCACTGCCGGGCAGCGGGGCACGACGAAGCGCATCCTCACTCGGGGAATCGGCAGGGGGTGGCGCACAACTGGTGGCAGTCCGCCTTTGTCAAGCCGAACCAGAGACTTAAGAGGAACTCGGTGTTTCCGCCTTTCCTGGCGGTCCTCACCGCGAGGGGAGTCCGAATCCACATGGCCCATCTTCCCGCCTCGTCTCTGAGGTGACGGATGGGGCTGGGGTCTCGCGAGCTCGCCAGGTGAGCCACAGAGCCCAACACTCGCCGTCCCGCCTGACAGCTGCTTCCGTGGCCGTGCGCCAGCCTCCCGGGGCCACCGGAACAAAGTCCCACAGATGGGGTGGCGTGCAGCAGCCGAGAGTTCATCTCTCTCACACATCCGGAGGCCGGCGGTCCGTTCACTGGGCAGAAATCTAGACGTCGGCAGGACTGTGCTCCCCTGGAGGTCCTCCCGGCTTCGGTCCCGCCGGGCTGCCGTGGCCCGTGGCCGGTTCTGTGGTCTCCGGCCCCGTGGTCGCTCGGCCCTGCTCTCACACCTGTGTTGCATCTGCCATGGCCTCTCTCGGACAAGGACACGCGGGATGGCATTTAGGGCCCATCCTGGTCCTCGAGGGTGATTTCTCGTCCCCAAACCCTGAAACGAATCCCAGTCGCAAAGCCTTTGTTCCACACATACGGTCCCATTTACAGGTCCAGGCGTTAGGACAGAGTCACTTTCCATGGCCCATGTTCAGTGTACAGCAGTCAGCACGGTTTCGAGTGGAATGCCTGAGGCCTGATAAACCTTTCCTTCGATGGGCAGATAGGTGCCATCATTCCAGAAACTTCCTTGCTACCTCAGGGCGACCGAGTAGCCTGACTCCCACCAGGTGGTCCATCTCCAGGGAAACGTCTTTAAGGCTGAACAGCTTCTCCCTTTACTTTTTGCTCATTCTTTTAAACATTAGCCTCAGACTGTGGGCTGCAGGGGGGCCCTAAATATAGTCATCTGTCATTGACTCTTTCACAAATGGGGGCACTGAGGCCTGGGCGGGCCGACTGCCCTGTTTCAGCCTCTTCTCCTCAGTGCAGGCTCCTAACCCACTGAGTCGACAGAAACCCAAACAGGACACTCATTCGGTGTTCCAGCATGCTCCGGCATGTTCCAGAAGCTGGGCACACAGTTGCGGATGGGCCAGAGCACCCCCGTTTCCACTCTGGAAGGAGATCAGAGGTCTGCAGATGGTGACAAGAACCACGGGGGCCCACACCCCACGAGGGCAGGACCTCGAGGGTCCCGCCTGGGTTTGTGCCGGCTCCCTGGGCGGCCGGGCCAGTTTGGGGTGTGCGGGAGGGAACGGCACGGCGCGCCCTCAAAGCAGCCCCTCGTGGCTCTCCCGCCCCACCCCCAGTCGTCACCTGCCTCCCCTGCACAGGCACTTCTCAGGGACTTTCTAGGTACCTTTGGCATGTGCCCAAGTTACAGGGATGGACGAGGGCAGCCACGCACTCACGGCCCTGGAGACACACTCACACTCGGCATCAGGGGCCTTCGGACGGGGACCGCTGCACCCATCCAAGCCGGCCGCACCCTCCACCGGCCTGGCTGACGGCGCCCTCCGAGGCTGGCATCCCCCTCTCCTGCTTCACGTGCTCTCACGCAATCTGTGACGGATGCCATCGGTTCCCCGCTGGCCCCGTGGCAGGCCTGGGCGTGGGTGTCCCCCTCGTTCAGGTACAGAGGGAGAGGGGCTTGCAGCCAGAGGCGGCATGGGTCTCTTGTGCCCCTCCTGCTATTGGAAGGGGGGAGGGCAGGGAGCTGCCTGAGGCTGCCCCCCCACCCCCAGCACTTATCCGGGACGTCGGGACCTGACCCACGCTGTCCCGCCCGCGGGCACAGATCACGCAGTTGCACCTGCCGGCAGGAGCCGTCGGGGTGGGGGCGGCCAGCAGCGCCTCACACGTGCACTTTGTTACTTAATGTGTCACGTAAGCAGGTCACTCTGGGGGGTACGGATTTTCCACGGCTCGGGAAATAGATATCTTCACTTCGTAAAACCACTCTCAGGGCAAAGTATGTGCCGGGCAGCTTAGAGAGAAAAAATAAGCTTAAGCCAAATACTTTTCGTTTCAAGTGACAGGCGGCAGAAGTGCGATGCGTTAGTTCCCAGGACTGGGAGTTTTAATCCAAAGCCCTCCCCACGCGGACACGTCAGCTCCCGGAAGGGATCAGTCACTTCATCCCCATCAAAATTATCCGAAGGTTTTTTTCTCCTTGAACATTTTCTTGCCGAGTTTTGTCCCAAAGTCAGTGTTGTTTGATATCGAGAGTAACACAGTCTAGCAGGACGGCAGGGCTGGGCAGGGGGCGGTGGTTTCTGCCGAGATCCAGGGGGCCGCCCCCCCCCCGAGGTGTCACAGAACATCACAGAGCCCCTGGAGTTCTGAGCTGCTCATCCCAGGGCTTATGAAGACCTGTCCTTGCTCTGGGCTGATTAGGATTCTGCTCGCCTGTGCTTCGGAGGCGCAGCCGCGGGGGGCGGCGGGGGGCCTGCCTTGCTGCTTCTAGTGTTCTGAGTAACATTCGGCGGACAGCCCCCTACCCGTGCCTCGGCCACGCCCTCGGCCAGGTGCACGAAGCGGTGAGGGGAGGTCTTGGCGCTGGGCTCTCCTGAGAGACCCACACTGACTTCACAGACGTGAAAGCCCGATGTCCCCTCTGCGCCTCTGGGGACGGTGAGCCGTTGTGGGTGGGCACCTGCGTCACCCGCACCTGGTGCCCTGCTCTCCTCGCCCTGCCTGGCTGCGGGGGTGCCGTGGGGTATTTGCTGGGTCCACCGTCACCTCCACGACCAGCACCAGGGGTGTTGGGGACAGCACACTCTGCCACATTGCTGCCACGCTCTCTCCTCGCCCCGATTCCGCCATGCGGAGCGCTGGCTTCTAGGTCAGACACGGGCGAACACCGGCAGGTTCCCGCAAGACGGCAGCCTTTGTCACGCGTGTGGGGCGCTAACGACTGTGCCTGGTGACCCATGCCCTGTCCTGAGAGAGGAGCCATCTAACCTCCGTCATGCGCGGCAAGGCCCTCCTGTGCTTTGCCCCAGAACTAACGGACATGGCCCGTGGGAAACGCTCGGCCGTCACACTCTGCCCTCGCTGCTTCCAATTTCCCTCTTGGTATTTTGTACATACTTTTTAGCTCTTTAAAATGAAAAAAAAAATAATAATTTGACGAGTGGTCTTTAAACATTTTGGATCACCCACCCATCGGTACAAAGCATCTGAGCAAATTCCCCTAAATGTATGTAATCTATTACATTTAAAACATGTGCATGATTAACTTCACTAAAATATTAAATATTGACTATACTACAAAACATACATGAAAATGAGAGAGAAAAGATGAGATAAAAGGAAATAAACAACATTTCAACGTGTTCATTTATTCTTAAAAAACATTTTGCCCTCAATTTAACATCATAACTAATTCAAAATTAATAATTCCGATAGCACAGCGTGGTTGGTGAGCACGAACGTGCTTCATGCCTTCTGACACCGCGGTCTGGCGCCCTCGCCGGAGACCCGGGACCGCAAGGCTCTCGTCCACATCCGGGACGTGGCTGTCACAGCTAAAAAGAACACCTCAGAAAAATATGTAAATTTGCAAATTCAAACAAAGAAGGGCACCGTCAGCCGCGCCTGCCAAGTCGTGGCCGGTCAGCGGCACACGAGCCTTCGCCGAGACCCCATCCTCGCCGGAACGCATCCCGGTCCGGCCGGGGAGGGTCGCGCCGATGTGTCTTTAATAAACGGGCTCAAAACTCACTGAGACGTTTTATCCGGAAAACCTCTTTCTTAACAGATTAGAAAACGTTGTTTCTGTTTTCCAGAAACGAGCAAGTGTGACCAGTGTTGTCCTGACAAATTGAATAGGTTTTGGCGACAAAGTCACATGCCATTAAATCAAGTCTCGGTTTTCAGAGCCCGTCACCTGTTTCTTATAAAGGGCAGTGGTTTTGAACCCGATTACTCGAAACCTCGCTTTTACCTGGAAGGGACAGTGTCCATGAGTTCTTTTGCTTTTTGCTAAACAGGCAGGCTAGGCCTGTGCCCTCAGGCCTGAGAACAGTATTGCCACATCAGCCTTCTGCGCCCTCGATGTGGCCCGTGAGCAGCCTGCGGGAGCAGGCCAGGGTCAGCCCCGTCCTGGGGCCTCCTGGGGCTGTCCTTTAGTGGCAGGGCCGTGCGTGCGTGTGCAGATGTGCGTGCACTCGGGCACACAACTTTTAAGCACTCATCTACTTTGTGAGGGCTGGTTAGGAAGCCTCGTCTGTAAACCACAGTGGTGGCTGCAGTGGCGCCGGATTGTGGTGGCTGAACTGTGGCCTTCTCAGGTCTGAGGGATCGCCTCCAGCCTCTCTGGCCCTGCTCTGCCTCCCCCTGCGGAAGCAGAACCCCACGGCCGGAGTGTTGTTTCCACCCGCATCCCATGCCCACCCTTGTCGACCACCCCCCGGGTCTCTGAGCCCTGCAATTCCCTGCCAGCCTTCCTCGGAGAGCCCCTCAGGCCTGGTGGGCCTCCCCGAGACAGAGTCACCGGCGTGTGTCCCAGGCCTGTGCTGCGCAAGCGGGGTGGCTGTTTTCAAAATATGGTGAGCAGGGCTTGGCCGAGAGGGCTGGGTCACCCACCCGTGGGGGGACAGTGCTGGGGCCGGGGCGGGAAGGGAGCTGGGGGCCCGAGGCTGCCACGGCCCCCGTAAGAGCCAGAGGTAGTAAGCCGGCTGCGGGAATTCCCACTGTGCCCGGAGAGACGGAAGGGCACGACCACGGTCCCACCACGCTACTTTGTGCAAAATAAAAGCGGTTCCTCTGTGAGGAACCTCTTCAGGGTGCTGCTCGCCGTGGCCCCTGCCTGGGACCCTGCCACCATCCCTTGCTGTGGCCCGGGGCCAGGACATCCCACCGTCTCCGTCTCCGTCTCCTTGGGCGTCAGTGAGCTGGGGCCACCGCGGGGGCCGGTCTCTTGTCCTCCTGGGTCAAGAGGGAACTGTGAAGAGAAGTTCCCGTTTCTCCTGCACCCCACGGATCATTTTGGGGGCGTCCCGTGGTGCCCGCACCTCATGTGGAGGCCTGACGCTCCCTCTCTTTGTCCTGCCTGACCTTCCGTGTCTCCGGTGAGTCATGGACTGCTGCGTTATGCCCGGCTGCTTCCTGCTCCTCCGTGTCCGCCGGTCCCGCTTCCTCGCAGGGCTCCGGGGACGTGGCCGTGCTCCCCGTCTGTTGGTCTGGAGCCCCTCAGGCTCCCCGTGGAGTGATAGTCCCTCGGGCCTCATTCTCGCTCAACAGCGGGTCTCCGTCTGGACAGCGACGGTGTTGTCCTGTGCTCACTGGCGCTGCCCCTGGGCATGGCACTTCCCTGTCCTGTCTCCTCCAGGCCTCTTCTTCTTTGTGGGGATTCTGTGTTCTGGTTTTGCTCGAGCCTCAGACAGCTGCGTCCATGGTTTTTCATCCTCAGTTGTTTCTGTCACGGGCCAGATCGTGTGCCCAAATCCACACGCTGACGCTCTGACCCCCAGCGGCTCAGAAGGTGGCGGTATTTGCAGACAGCGTCTTTAACGGAGAGGCGAATAAGGCAGAACAAGGTCATGGAGCGGCCGGATCCGATAGGACTGGTGTCCTCACAAGAAGAGATAAGGGGACACACATACACACAGAGGGACGCCTGTGTGAGGACACGGGGAAAGACGGCCGCCCACACGCCCAGGAGAGGAACCGACCCCGACCACACCTGGACCTTAGACATCCAGCCTCTGCAGGGGGTGAAATCGATGTCTGTGTGAAGCCTCTAGCCCATGGTGCTTCATTATGGCAGCCCCCGCAAACTCACACGTGGTCTGTTCCGGAAAGTTCTCGGACATTTGCTCTGAGCATCGCCTCTTTCCCATCCTCTCCTCAATGCCTAAGGTGGATCGTCTCATTCTGTTTCTCATATCTTTTAATGGCCCATAATTTAAACGATTTTTAATCTTTCTGTGCTGTTTTCCGGACAATATTCCCTTCCATGTTCTGGCTCATTGAATCCCGTTCCCGCTCGGTCTCATCTGTTTTTAGCCCTTCCTTCGAGTTTTAAATTTCTGTGATATTTTTCGTTTCTGGTGTTTCTGAATTACTTGCTTCTTTAACAGTGTTGCTCATTCTGTGTTTCTGTTTCCTTCGATCTGACTACATGTCGACGTTCTCAGGTACCTCTGGTTCCCGGACGCCAGTCCCACTGTTTCCTCCTCGGACGACTCTTCCGGCTGGCTCATCTTCTACTTTGGAGAAGTCTCCTTCCTGAGAAGCATGCATGTTTTTCCTTCCTGGGCGCCAGGGATTCCAGGCACGTGACACAACTTTTATTCTAATTCCTTATCTTGAGACCCACACACCAAGAACGGGTAGAAAGTCATATCTCGCATGGCCATGTGTCACATGCTCAGAATTTCTCTTTCTTTTGCGTGCCTTTTCATGTTGACCTCCGGGAAGATGGAAAACTTCTTTGCTGATGCTTGGAGTCGCAGGTAGAATTTCTCTAGTCTTGTTTCATGGACGAGGGGCTCTTGAAGCTCCTGCCGGATACGGGAGGCTGCTGCCCCGGAGAGCGCAGGCCCTTGGCCGTATCTCTCATCTGAGCGTCACATGAAGCTGTCGCCACTCCCATCCCTGTCCCTTGTTCCCTGAGGACTGACCTAGCGTCGGCTCCCGTGACCACTCTGGTTTTGACTTCTCATTTATTTTGGACACTATAAAGTTCTCCTTCTTTTTGTGAACAAGGCTGCATAGTTAAAATTGTATGATTATTGTTGTCTATTCTTAGTCCAGTTGCCCTAGAAAGTTGAGTCCGAGGCAAAGACTTCTGTGCTAACATTTCTCTTGGGGCAATCTCAGAGAAGAGGGGACCGAGGCAGGAAGACAGGGAAACAAATACCAAGGAGGTTGCTGTGCATCGCAGGCCGATGGCTCCGTCTTCAGAGAGACCACGTGGAGCTCCTGGAACTCGGGCCCGTCCGAGCAGGGAGAGGAGAGGCTAGGATTGATCTGCCGGGTCTTGTCGCCCACAGCCTCGTTTGTCCCTGCAGGCACTTCGTCTCTCACACTTGGGATTGCAGGTGCGTGGACAGTCACATATCCTGATGCATCTCATCCCTCAGAGGCCACGAGAAAGCCCGAGAAAGTTCCTCCGCGGTGAACTCGAGGAAGGCTCTGTGGGTGTTATTTACACACACGTGCAGCCCTGAAAACGGCCGCCCCAGTGGACTCTGGGCCTGCGGTGCAGCAGGGTCATCCGACGTGACCTGTCACTGAGTCCATTACAGCGCGTCCCCCGCCCGTCCCCACCTGTGGACGCATGCCCTTGCTTATTTCCCGAGGGCAGTGCGAGTATGATTCTTCAAGGTGCTGTCTAGCTGCAATCTACTAAAAGGTTAGAAAAAGAGTTGTCAAGCCAAGCATTGGTCCCGGCCGAAAGCAGAAAGTCCCAGGGCCGAAATCAATACTCGTCCTCTCCTCCCTTCACCCCTCTCTCTGGCTTGGTCTCCCTCAGCTAGAAGTTTGGCCAGTCTGATTTGTTTGTCCTGATGAATCGAACCCTCGGTTGCCTTGCCTTGGAGGCCTTGCTGCAATTCTCCATTTATAGTTTAACGCTCGGCACGGACACTAAAATGTCCCAGTGAACCTTCCAGTTCCAGATGTTTCCCTCCCTGTCCCCACTGAGTATCAGCCAGCCTGGCCCTTCGTGGAGTCTGGGGTTGATTGCCCCACCAGTACCGTTAGTCCATTCTTAGCTTGCTTGTCCTCTGGCGTGGGAGGCCTCAAGTGGCCACGTGGTAGTCGCGGCTTCCAGCGCATGGAGACGTGGACAGAAACGTTCCTGGCCCTGCCCTGGGAATCGGGACTCCCGCCCAGCGTGGCCTAGAACCGCACTGACAGGGAGGAAGCACCGATCATGCTCACTGACCACAGTGGTGACGGGGCACACTTGCTTCTGGTCCATGGTTCCTGGAGCTTGTATTTGAGGCACTAGTGACCCAGGGACACTAACTGACCATTGTTTCAGCACAAGTCCTGGATCCTAGGGGACAGTGGCTGAATCCTTAACAAGCCTTTCTGTCGTTCTTACTAGGCTGGCTGCTTCTGGGTGATGGGGTGCAGAGTGACACCAGCGAATCCCATGGTTGTGTGCCAATCTCCATTCTTTCCTTACTTTGACATAGGTCTCTTGGTACAGAACAATGTCATGTGGGTTACTATTTCGATTGTCATGTACGGCATAGCAAACCGCCTAGAAACCTAGTGGTTTAAAAACTATGATGTGTTATGACTTTTATGATCGCTCACTCTCCTGGGGGTTGGCAGGGTGGCTCTTGGTTGGTCCTTCAGGTGGCTGCCGTCACATGGTGTCTGTGGCTGGTCCATCGGAAGCCTTCTTCACTGAAGTGGTACCATTGCCGGGGCTGCGGGGGTAGCTTTCTCTCTGTGCAGCCCCTGCAGGAGGCCAACTTGGGCTTCCTCACAACGTGGCGGTCCCAGGGTGGTTGGATATCCTACCTGTTGGCTGCTTCCCCGAGAGCAAGCTTTCCAAGAGACAAAAATTAGAAGCCACTGAGGCCTAGCCCCAGAAACTGGCACAGCGCCACCTCTGTCCTATTCTGTTGGTCAAAGGATGCACCCAGTTTCAAGAGAAGGAGCATGGATTTCATCTTTCGATAGGAGGCGTGTCGAAGAATCTGTGGCCGTCTTCAATCTTCCACAGACGGTGTCAACAGATTGGGAGCTCTCTGAACCACGGGGAAGACAAGGAGGGAAACCCAGGCTCAGGTAGCCATTGACTTCTGTAAGGATAAATGGCTTCACTTCCGAGGTGGAGGGCGTGTGAGCGCATCGGTCTGCCTCCACGAGGCTGGTCTCCCCAGGGCAGGGCACCGGACCAGAAAATCAGCGCTGGTCTGCGCCGATTCAGGCCGGGCGCTCAGCAGTGACAGCCACCGCATCGGACTTGATGAGGGGAAGGTTGTGCTGTGAGACTCGCGTGTTGCTTTCTTCCCTTTTCTCACAGACACTCTGTTCATGGAACAACGGCCGCAGCCGTGGGCTTGCCGAGGACGGAGGCTGGCTGGGATCCCCCGATGAGTCATCCTGGCCCCCTAGATGCTTGGCGCTTCCATCCCTGGAGACACTCTCTGGGGCGTGTCAACACAAGGCACACAGATGTTCTAGCACCAGGCCCTCCACGGGTCTCTTCCATCCAATTTTCTGGTTCTACCTTTCTGATCTTGCTCCTTTTAGGTCCTGATCAGCAACGCAAGCCATTTGGGTTGCTTGCCTTGGAGTCTGTGAATATTTCATCTAAATAGAACGATCACGTGTTGTGCCCACAGATCTTCCACCGAGAGGAAGATTTCCCTTCACCGCCCGCGGGGCCACCCAGGGGGGCTCCGATGTGGCAGAGTCCCTTTCTGGCGCTAACATATTGTGCTGACACGCGTGAGCTTCCTTCTCTTGGGTTATTTATCGAGAGAAACGCTCTGAGAGCATGAGCGTAAGAAGGAAGAGGCGTGTGATGGATTTCCAGTCCTGACTCTGTGGCCTGGGAATGACAAGCTCATGGTGGTGGTCCGGCCACACAGCCCTTCCATACAAATATCCCAAAGACACCGGACACTGGTTTTCAAATGGGAAAACTCTTTTTTTTTTAATGTTTATTTATTTTTGAGAGAGAGAGAGAGTGAAAGAGACAGTGTGTGAGTCGGGGGGAGGGTCAGAGAGAGGGGGACAGAGGATCTGAAGTGGGCTCCACACTGAGAGCAGAGAGCCTGACGTGGGGCTCGAACTCACCAACTGTGAGATCATGACCTGAACTGAAGTCGGACACTTAACTGACTGGGCCACCCAGGCTCCCATCAAACGGGGAAACTCTTGAGAGTTGCTCAGTGTTGCCTGAGAATGCTCAGGGTCTGTCCTGAGACGCCCATATTAGAATTTACCAGAAGCTCTACCACGTCCTGACCTCCATAAATGCCTCTAGACATTGGCTCTGCCGATCACTTGAACAAGGGCTTCGACACCTTGTATGGAAGCTAGCCTTGCCGCGGAGTCCTGCCCTGGCCCCTGACGCTGGTGCAGAGTCCTGCCCTGGCCCCTGACGCCGGGAGCCTCCTGAACCTGCCGACGAGCCCGTTGGAGTGCTCTTCCCAACGGTGTCTCTGAAACCTGAGGAGGCCTACCAGACCTTCCGCCACCATCTCATTGGTAGACAGCTTCAGGTGCAAGCATGTGCTTACTTAGAGGCTGTGCCCCAAGTCACCGGACCCCTAAAATCTCACTCAAAATCGGGCCCTGAATGTCCACCGGGCTCCGTCCCCACCCTGTGGCACACATGTATCTTACCAGCGATTCTGGGGCCCGGCCGCTTCTCACTCCCCAGATCCAGCGAGTGTGTGTCATCAGTACCGTAGACCGTGAGGATCCAGGCTCGGGGGACGTACTGCAGCCGCGAGCCTGCTGACACCCCCCCGGGCAGGGCTGTGAGTGGGCGCTGCTGTCTTTGCTCTAAAGGCAAGCTGCTGTGACCTGCACGAGGAGCAGAGAGGAGGCACCTGCACACACGGGAGTGCGCTCCGTGTGCCCGAGGCTGAGTTGGTCTGCCCGGGGAGGGTACCACGCGGCTGCAGGTGGGAGTTCCTCGGTTCTGGCGCCCTGCCCTAGCCTCTTTTTCTGGCCGTGTGCCCTTTGTCACTCAAACAGAGGCTGGTTTGAGGACCCGAGCCGGTTAATGACGACGGCCGGGCGTGTGCTATTGTGGGGTAACCTACTGCACATCAGCCAGACGGTGCGTGGCCGGTCGGGATGGATGGGAGTTCGGCCCAGGTGCCCTCCAGTGCCGTGGGGTCTCTGCCGGTGCCGCGGGGTCTGCGGGTGGGGCGGATGGCAGGCCTGCCACGCAGGCTGTGCGGGGTCGCCTCGGGGGCCATTCGGCGTGGCCTTGGCCCGTCCGTGCCTGAGCGCTCCTCACGGAGGGGCAGCCGCTTTGTCT
>PITB01030509.1:0-16822 GCA_004024585.1 Paradoxurus hermaphroditus
TCAGAGCTTCCTAGCAGCCAATGCAAAGAAGAGAACAGAATTAGTTTATAAACTGCTGGGATGGTAAGATCCATACAAACCGGTCCTTATGCTAAGATTTGAGGAAAAATTCACCTGTGTTCTAAGGAATTGGATGTATATGGTAACAAATGATACGTTCAACAGTATTCCCTAGTAGGTGAAATAATTGGTTTCGGAAGATTATTGGCCATCTCTCCATTGGACCAAGGACGAGGCAATCCTTGGGATTTCTATTGAATTTGAGATCAAAGTATATGATAGGATTCTACTGATCTTCATCAATGGAAGTAAGCTGTTGGAAGAAGGAGGTATTCATCACACGGTTTTCCGTGTGGTGGTCTGACAATATTTGGATTCCCATGGCCATTGCTGAAGGTATGGACAACCTGGGGAAGGAACTAAGAGGGAAGAGATCTACCATCCTTTCATATAAGAACCCCCGCCCTTCCTGTCACCTAGAGAATAAAAGACAAGGGGAAGTTCTCCATTATTTCCTTGCCTCTTCTTTGCTAAACTTTTCTGGGCCAATTTTCTCTCATGTTGGAAAATTCATAAACTATAGCTAGCTGATTCTTCCATCGTCCACCTAGTGGTGTCCTGACACAAATCATCTGTGTCTTCTCTGATATGATTAGGATCTCCCAAAGACAGTGGACAGATCCCAAACCATGACCTTTGAGGACAAGAATACACAGTAGTCTCCCATGGTGTAGAGTTAACAAATGACAGCCTAGCAGTCAAACACTCAAGCTTGGAAGTCATATGAAAAGGGCTCGTTTCTCAGTTCTGTCACCTACTCTATGACCTTGGACAAGGCATTTCGTCTTCTGCACACCTCACTTTCTTCTTGCACAACACAGAGATTGAAGTGGTCCACACCCTAACACTTGCGGCATCGTCATCCTGGGAGAAACATTTGTTGACCTTAGCAGAGCAGAAAATGAAGACAGCTAAACATCTCTTATGAGACTTTACAGTACTGGTATCTATCACTTAATAGATAACAGATAATTAAGTATAGAGGCGGTGGCTACCTCACCTTCCTTCAGCTTCTGAATACAATCTAAGCACCCCAAGTCAGTGTCCTTTCCTAAGACCACCAAGCATCTCCTCATCCTTACCTAAGCTCTGCTAATATCTTAAGGAGAGCGTACAGGACAAAGGAGCGCTAAATAAACAGTATAGGAGAGCTGGGGAGGGCTTCGGTGACTCCGCCAAGGCCCCACCATGCCCTGATGGCTTTGCGGGAACTGCAGCCTGGACTGCCTGCGTCTGTTTCCTTTCACTGTTGTCTCTTAGGCTTCTTGCCGCTGGATCTTGGAATTACTGATTTCAGTCACACTTGATTTACTGGGAGTTCTGAGAGTATCTGAGAGTTCGTGGTGCGGCAGGATATGCAGTGAGTTTGAAGACCTTGATTCAAGTCTCAGCTCTGCCGTGGGCTAACTGTGTTGTCTTTGACGAGTCAGGTTTCTTATCTAAGGAGTCTCCCGATTCATACATATTTAATGGGAATAATAACATCTGCACGTCTTGCCTTTCTGGGATCGTTACGAGGTTTAATGAGATGTGCATGAAGACACCGTGCTGTGTGGATGTAACAAAGTGTTACTTTTTAAAAAAAAGGGGCACCTGGGTGGCTCAGTTGGTTGAACGTCCGGCTTCGGCTCAGGTCATGATCTCACGGTTCGTGGGTTCGAGCCCCGCATCGGGCTCTGGGCTGACAGCTCGGAGCCTGGAGCCTGCTTTGTATTCTGTGTCTCCCTCTCTCTCTGCTCCTCCCCTGCTAATGCTCTGCTCTGTCTCTCTCTCTCTCAAAAATGAATAAACAGTAAAAAAAAATTTTTTTTAATTATTTACTTTGAGAGAGAGAAAGCGTGTATAAGTTTGTGGGGGGGGAGGGGTAGAGAGAGGGGGAAAGAGAGAATCCCAAGCAGGCTCCGAGTTGTCAGCGCAGAGCCTGACATGGGACACAATCTCACAAACGGTGAGATCACGACCTGAGCGGAAATCAAGGGTCGGAGGCTTACCTGACTGGGCCCCCCAGGTGCCTCTCAAGAATAACCCTTTAAACACAGGCTCTGAGTAACAGTATGAGAGGAAGAAAAATTAATGCCTTATTTATTAAAATGAAACTAATCTTTGAGAAGAGACTACCTAGCAGAACATTATGTGAAGCACTTTCCAGCACTTTTTTTCTTTTTTTGCAATAATCTTAAGAGTTCAAGAGCCATGTAACTATTAGGTAAGAGAAATGTCTGAAGATTACCCACGATGTGAGCCTGGGTCATGAAAATAGTCATTGCCATCCCAAAACAATTTCCAGGTGAAAATCAGATTATCTTAGAGAATACTAGAAACTATACTTAAGAAGGCACATTGCTTGGAAAAAGAAGCGTTAGACACCGGTTTAAGTCCACGGCTTCAGTCTTCACTGTGTGCAAGGCCTTGGGCAAAGAGTATTATCTCTGCACAGTGTTACTGGTATTGTCTAAAAAAATGAGATCGGGGTGCCTGGGCGGCTCAGTTGGTTAAGCGTCCAGCTCTTGATTTCTCTCCGGTCATGATTTCATGATTCATGAGATTGATCCCCACATCCGGCTCTGCACTGTCTGCCCCTCCCTGTCTCATACTCGCTCCCTCTCTCTCAAAGTAAGTAAATAAATATTTTTTAAAATGAGGTCAGTAATGTCTGTCCACTGGATGACATAGGGTTATTGAGTGTAGTGTTTGTTTTAGTTTGTACCTTTTGGTTTCATGGGACAGTGACCACACTCATAACCCAAACAAAGAGGTTCCGTTCTAAAGACAGGGGCGGAGTAGCAAAGGAATCCTTGACAATCAGAGGGCAGGAGGCGATCGGGGCCTGGGCCTCACCGAGCATGGAGACTGGACCTCTGCTTTCTCGGCAACTTGGCAATGGAGTTTGTAAAGTCCACCCCGGGACAGGTGGTGGAGTTGCTTCCGCTGCTCTTGGTCCATTTCTTTTCTTTTCTTTTCATTTCCCTACCTACTGGCTTTGTCACTTACGCTTCCTCAGGGCACAGATCATTAGGTCCCTATCTAGCTCAGTTTTATCTTTCTGGGTTTTCTGACATTAAGTTGTTTCCTTGCTGTGTGTTTCCCAATTCAGAGTTTTTGAGAAAACATCCAGTTCTTAGATCGGCTTATTTATTTCAGACGAAGAAACGGATTCCCGCTTAAGTTAGGAATGGCCACTCCTCCCACCTTGGGCCCCCCGCTGGTGCAATCAGCTGTCAAAGAGCTAAGAAGTTATAATCGTGGCCCCTTGGACGTGTCACTTCAGCAAGGGTGGTGAGTGGAGTTCCCAGAAAGAGGCAACACGGTGTTGGATGTCAGGGCTCAGGTTCTAGACTTAGCTCGCACACAGAGCCTGATTCTGACAGTTTCTCAAGATGTGAAGTTACTTAATCTTGCTTCGTCTCGGTTTTCTCATCTGAAAAACAGACGTGACAGTTCATACTTCAGAGGAGTACTGCTGAGTCTTAAATCACAAAGGTAAAGCACGTAGCACGTTCCTGCCACAGACCGAACTCTCAGCAAATGGGAGCTGTATCCATACCAGGAGCAGGTGCGTGGGCAGGCACCTTGAAACGGGTCTGGTACAACATGTAAAGGGACTCCATTAACAACCATTCGCGGACTCTTTGTGTGGAGATAAACACTGTCCCATCCCCCTTCCCCTGGGATATATGCACCTCACATTTCTCTCCAGAAGACAGGTGACGTTCTCCATGACCCTGACGGAATCGCTGCCCGCCTCACTGTGGAAACAGGATGCTGCAGCCTTTTAGAAAGTCAGTCTTACTTAGCCCTTCTCACTGGAGTTGAGTACCTGGCTCTTGGTATATAATCGACGTGCCCACTTCATGCCGAATGGGGGTTGAAAGCAGCCCGAGTTAATAGCATAACAAGCATCTGGGATGAGACCTTCTCCGGGGGACACCCATGTGTCCAGAACTGCCAAGTAATTTCTTCTGGCATTTCTCCATCAGGGTCTTGGGAAATCATAGGTTTTCACACAGAGGAAAATACAATGAGCCAAAATATGCGTGAAACGAGATGGAGTGCTTGATTTGGGATGTAGAAATTCCTTTTATTGTTATACACTGATGCTTTATTTATTTGGTTTTGTTGGGAAACGGGCTGTTTCACAGAAGTGGAGCTCGTGGATAGCTGAAGTTTGCCCACTGCAGCTCTGAAACTATTTTTAACCCTGATTTAATGGGAGTCTTCCTAAAACGTATCATGTACTTGTCCTTCTTAAGATGCAATTTGAAATGTTAGCATTTATTGAAACTTACTACGAACCTGGCATTTTGCTTAGTGTTTAACTATCATTAATTTTCTCAACACCCCAGCGAGACAGGTTCGACCATAGCCTCCATTTTACCGATGAAGAAATGGAGGCTTACAGAGGCTACAGAACTTGTCCAAAGTTACATGGGGAGAAGCGATGGCTCCAGAAATTGTGCCCAGGTCTCTCCAAGCTCTTAAGAAAGTGGCCACGCTACTGGAGAACAACTCGGTTAATCACTGGCCCTCAGAACTATTGACCATTAAAGTAGATCTTTGGAAGTCTCCATCCACATTTCAGAAATGTGTCTGTTACTGTGAGCATCCCTCGGCCATTTTTTTTCTTAATTCAAATTCCAGTTATTTAACATACAGTGTAGTCTTGGCTTCAGGAGTAGAACCCAGTGATTCATGTCTTACATAGGACACCCCGTGTTCATCCCCAAAAGTGCCCTCCTTAATGCCCATCCCCCATTAGCCCATCCCTCCCAGCAACCCTCAGCTTGTTCTCTGTACTTAAGAGTCTCTTATGGTTTGCCCTCTCTCTGTTTTTATCTTATTTTTCCTTCACTTCCCCTATGTTCATCTGTTGTGTTTCTCAGATTCCACATATGAGTGAAATCATGTATCTGTCTTTCTCTAACTGACTTATTTTGCTTAGCATAATACCTGATAGTTCCATCCATGGTGTTGTTGCAAATGGCCAGATTTCATTCCTTCTGATCGCTGAGCTGTATATACACACACACCCACATCTTCTTTATTCATTCATCAGTTGATGGACATTTGCACTCTTTCCATAATTTGGCTGTTGTTGATAGCATTGCCATAAAGAGTGGGGTGCACGTGCCCCTTCAAATCAGCATTTTTGTATCCTTTGGATAAATATCTAGTAGTGCAACTGCTGCGTCGGAGGGTAGTTCTATTTTTAATTTTTTGAGGAACCTCCACACTGTTCTCCAGAGTGGCTGCACCAGTTTGGAGTTAGTACTCGATCGGGCAGCACCTGTGTTTGAATAGTCACAAATATGCCTTCATTCAGCAGATTCTCTTGAGTACCTGCTATGTTGCTAGGGGCCTGGTGCATGCCAGGCACTCTGGAAGCAACGAAATACGAGGCATGCAGCTGCCTTCAAGGGAGACACACATTAGTGACACTTCAGCTGGGGCAATTGTGAAATTTGCCTGATGTGTGCACAGGAAAACCTTGAGAAGGTGGCTGGTCTTGAGCCCACCTTTCAAGGAAGTCATCATCCTCACCATTACCCATTCTCTATGGGTGAGACTGATGAGTGGAGGCCAGGAGCTATAGGTGGAGAGGTGGAGAGAGGAATGGGCAAGCTGTGCTTTAAAAGTAGGTCAAGCAGTCTTGCGTGGAAAAGAAGCTGTGGCCAGATGCTAACGAGCCTGATGGAAGAGTTTGGTTTCTATAACTTGAGACTTTGTTAGAATGGTGGCTTATGAAAACAGGAAGTACATTAGAGCATCCGGTGGGAAAAAAATACACATTCGGTGGGATGTATTTTCTCATTTGACGAATTAATGAGTATTCAATGCAGTTTCGAATGAGTATTCAATGCAGTTTCGAAGAGTTAAAAAGAAAACAACAGTTTGGAGCATTGGTATTATCACAAAAATCAAGTATATGTTTTTCCAAGGAGGTGGCTTAATATATCTTAATGATAACTTTCCTGTTTTAAAAGTAGTATCTTAATGCAATCAACCTAATCACTTTTCTTATCCAGAGAGAACTAAGATTTTTGAAATAATCTCTGCAGTATTACCATATTCATTGGTCTGTTCATTCGATCTCACTTCTTCTAGTTACCGTCCCCCCGTTGGATATAACGTAGTCTCTCAATGGTTCACATTCACCATTATGGATGCTGTATATGGCACAGTGCTGCTAGGAGTTTCTGTGATGATCGATGTGTGACACTTGTCCCAAGACCTTTTAAATTTGTCTTTTCTCTCTCTCTTTTCAATAGATTGGCTGATGGCCATTGTGTCTGGCTGCTTTCCATGTATCTTCTTATAACTTCTTCCTAGTATATTCTTTACCCTTGATAAAGTGCTAGCATGGCTAATGACTGGGCTATTTAGTATGTGTTGTTAAAGTTAGATTAAGCAGGCTCTGAGGGGACAAAGAGGGGGGGTCTTTTGAATTGGAGGGCCACCTCTGCGATGACTATTTTAACTGCCAGGAAAGCATCCCTTGTCTAGAGAGAGAACTGTTTTGCTTTATTAGTGAGGGTCCAGCCAAATGACTTAACCTTAGGCATATTTTGCCAGAAAGAAAAAGAAAAAGAGAAAAAGAAAGGAGGGAGGAATGGGGCAAGGGTAAGAGGCACAATGAGGGAATGGAAGCGCGTTCTCTTGGATCTCATTTTGAATGACTCTCTTCACATTTGTCGTTCACAGTGGTTTAAACTTCATTGACTTGATGGTGCGACAAGGGAACATCGATAACCCTCCCAAGACTCCC
This sequence comes from Paradoxurus hermaphroditus, assembly GCA_004024585.1. Taxonomy (NCBI): domain Eukaryota; kingdom Metazoa; phylum Chordata; class Mammalia; order Carnivora; family Viverridae; genus Paradoxurus; species Paradoxurus hermaphroditus. Next base: position 6,824 of record PITB01030509.1, read on the forward strand.
CTGGTGCCAGGATTTGAGTGTTCTGGGATCGTGGAAGCTCTGGGGGACAGCGTGAAAGGATACGAGGTAATGTTTGGGCAAAGAAGGAATACGTATCTGGAATCTGTTGCAATCATAAAAGATGAGGCAAAAAATGTTTGAGAGAATCAATGGTGTGTGTTATGATTGTTGTCTTCTTGTTAGGGTTTATTAACAATGTTTGTAAATAATGGATTTTCCATATACCCTGTGCATTGCTCATATACCGCCCTGTTTGCTCCTGGGAACAGTCTGGTGAAGTGGCCAGGGAAAAGAAAATTTCTCTCTTCTTCATGGAACACAGCTAAACAAGACGATCTAGCCTTGGCTCAACCAGGTGTACATACTCCTTTGCCCTACACATGCCTCCGATGTCCCAGATCTGGGACTCAAAATCAGATGGCAAAACACAGAAGTTGGGGAGAAATATCCTCTGTAGTTCATAATTTGGTTCCTTTAAATATCTACCTAACTGATGCATTTAAGTAATCATTTATAAATCATTACTTCAGACACTGGGGACGTGACATTTTTAAATGACGATTTTAAAGGCAAAAGGTAGAAGCACCTGCCAATGAAACACAATTGGCCATGGGTTGATGGCTTTGGGAATAGGGCGAGGGATAAAAAGGGTTATTATATTTTTCTGACTATTTTGTACCTGTTTTAAATTCTCCATAATAAAAAATTTTTAGTCGATGAAAAGATATATGACCCTTCCTACCACTGTAATGCAAATCAAATAGAATCCGGTCTCTAATAACTGAAAAACTGTGGGCAAATCAATTGCACAAAATTGCAGCAGTTTGGAGTGAGGAAAACCAATGCCGATCAGATACAAGAGCTCTCGCTCATAACTTAAGTGCTTCCCCAGGGAGAAATGAATGGAGCTAACATTTGAGAATCCACCATAACCAGAAACATAGGCAAGTCATCCTTTTGCAGCCTCACCACAATGCTGCGAGGTAAATATTGTTATTATCCCTTTGGAGATGAAGTTCAGAAGGGTGCGGTTGTTTCCTGTGAGGTCACAAAGGTAGCTGAATCTGGAACCTACTCTTCTTACAAGCCCACAATCTTCACCCCTGATCCCAACCTGCCAATGCCACAGGGCTAAATGGAGGCGGGAAAATCCTATAATTGGAATGCCAAAATGCCCCTGGCATTGAATTTGAGCCTGCTGCTCAGGCTCAATGCATCTGAGCCTCAGTATACTCTGAGAATATCAGTATGCTCCAAATGCATTGTGACGAATGCCTGAAAATCTCATCCCACTCATCATTTTGTCACTGGTTTCCAGATAATCCAGCAGAAAAGTGTTAAGAAAGAAGTGAATGCACTTTTCCCTCTTTCATATGACTTTGCATTTTCTGTCCCCAGGTAAGCAATATAACCAGCGGCAGTACCTTCTCTCCCTGAAAGTGATGCCTAAAAGAAATATTATCTGTTCTTTACCCCTCCACCTGGTCCCAAAGGAAAAAATCATACGACTAATGCTATAAATCCTGAGCACTGCATAAATGACCCGTTAGTTTAGAATATTAACAGGAGATAGGGATGTCGTTGGCCTTGGTTTAGAGGGAGGCCATACTATGTTTGATTATGTATTATTTCCCTTATATGTGATCCTTCTTCTGCTTAGGCCTGGCTTGCTTATTGCCAATCCTATTCCTCACCCCCACTCCCCTCCAGTGACTTGCAGCTGCATAAACAAATGAAAGAAGCCACCTACAGGTTTCCAATCAGGGTGCGGCTTGGGGGAAAACCAATATTCCCCTGAAATTCTGACTTAAGATTTTCAATCATGTTGGAGATGGAATTTCATGGGACAGCACACTGAATAGTCCTCTTAGTTCGATCCTTCCCAAGGGAGGCTTGAGAAGTTGTCTCCAGAGGTACGGCGGTAAAGGAATAATTAGGCTCGGTCACCCAGGACTAATTTCCTTTCATTAACAAAATCAAATAATGAGGTCAATTGGATTAAAAAAAAAAAAGCTGCCTACCTCTGGACTTAGGCTAAGGCTGATCTGATGGCTAAGCCTCTATTGCCATTTTCATGGAACGAAGTTGACTAAGAGATTGGAAAAGTCAGCGCTTGTGTGATGGCTGTGATCATCACTGTCAAGATGGTTAAACTACTCTTCATTGCCCTCTGTGTTGACCCTGGAGGACATCAGCTACTCCAGGGTATTATGGATCTTTGGTTTGCATGGTTCAGTGCAAATGAGAATGCCAGTGTTCGACCTCGGTCATCCGCTGGTCCAAGCAGTTGGAGTTAAGATGGTAACTCCCAACATTCATCATGTGACCTTCGACACTTCCAGGGATTGGGACTCTTGTTGCCAGGGGAATAGCCTCTCCCTTCCATCACTTCTTTCATTAGACAGCTATTCCTTCTACTTCGTGAAATACAGTAGGTCAGTATTTAGTGTGCGATCATTGAACTGCGAATTCCACGAGGCCAGGAACCAATCCGTTCTTTTGAAGAGTCAACGTTGATTGTTCTTTCCTCACTTGCCACGCACTATGCCAAGTATACGGCATGCATATTATATTATTTCATCTCTGTAAGGACCCTTTCCTAATATCCTACTCATTTTACAACTGAAGAACCAGAGACTTAAAGAGTTACACCAATATTTCCAAAAGTGGTAGGTTCCCTGGTGTACACCTTTAGAAAACTTAGGTCTTCTCTGTAGCACATACCTCAGGTATGATGAATCAACCATTCATATCTAGAGTCAGCTTTGCTAGACTCAACTCCTGGCTCAGCTACTCCCTAGCTGCGTGACCTTGGGCAGGTGACTTCATTTCTCTTGGCCTCCATTTAAATGCCTGTAAAATCTATAATCATTCGTCTTTAATATGAACCCTTACACACCCATCTCATAGGCTGCTTTTGTTGTCGTTTGTTGAGTAGGGGAAGAAGAGAAATGCTAAGCTACAGAGAAAATAAAACAGGAGGCTCAATTATAAGTATATAAAACTAAAGCACACATATACGAAAGCCATTCGTATTTTTCATTTATTGAAAATTCGCTATGACCCAGCTGTTTGAATACTGCGTTTGAAAGTCATACTACAAGCAACTAACACTAAATAGCAGAGTGGTTCAACTTAACCAGCACTTGGCTGTTCATTCAAGCTGTCAATATCAGTTCGCTTATTTGTATTTCCATTTTGATACTGATATGCTATGAAAAAACTTAGCATTCCATCTCAATGACTTTAAAGGGAAGAATGCACTTTTTTTTTTGCATGATGTCCGACCATGTAAACAACTGATAAAAAGAATATGTTTTCAGCCGTGCCTTCATAGGGGTTTGTAAAGATTAGATGAGTTAAAACATGTGACCCCCTTAGACAATGCCTGCCATATAATATGTGTCCAAAAAAGGTTAGTTCATCTTCATACTTGGCAGCATCTCCCTATTTGGCTCTAAGTCTGGCTGTTCTTGTTCAGTGTCCTGCACTTAGATTTACATGGCTCTTCTGATGCACCACGTTTCACGTCTACTGTGATCGATAATCCAGTGCTAACCTTTGATGCAAGTACCCCAATACACTAGCCTGGCAGGAGTCCATTCAGAGTGGCAGGAAGCAGATGACAGTAGATAACCTAGCCCTGCCCGTTTAAACTCCCTTTGGGCTTAGTTTTCCTCAACTCCAAAACGAAGATAAGACGAGAGGCTGAGTTGGGAAAATGAGCTTCTGACACCAACACTGCATGGTGTGTGATGTGATGACATTGTATATTAAAGCTTTAGAAGGCAGGTAGAGAACCTGGCTTCCATGGCTCCTGGGAGGTTTTCATATATGGGCTTCAGAGCACCCACAAATGCCTTGGAATTGGGAGGCAGGTGAGGGTGTGCATAGTTGACGGTTTGGGCCTTTTTTCTGGGAAGAAATCTATAGTTTTCATCAGGTTCTTAAGAGCATTTGAGAAATCTTTCAAAAAAGAGTTAGAAGCTTCCATTAACCCTGTGCTTCCCCATGCCCAGATCGGGGACCGTGTCATGGCATTTGTCAATTACAATGCCTGGGCAGAGGTGGTCTGCACGCCAGTGGAATTTGTCTACAAGATCCCAGATGACATGAGCTTCTCAGAGGCTGCTGCATTCCCCATGAACTTCGTCACAGCCTATATGATGCTCTTCGAAGTTGCCAACCTCCGAGAAGGAATGTCTGTGCTCGTGCACTCAGCTGGCGGTGGCGTGGTAAGTTGGTTGGTTGTGCGTCCTCCTCCTCAAAATCATTATGGTGAAAGTGGACTGATACCCAGTTGTCAGTGAGGTTCTTATGTGAGCTATGTCCATTAGTAGGGATGATCTCTGTGGTTCTGGATGAATCGCATGTGCATGGCTCATACAGATGGTTGTGCTGGGTGTAGAAGGAGCCTCTGGAGTTTGAGAAGTCTCCAAGATAGCATGTTAGGACTCAGTGGGTCTCAGAGATGGCTTCTGTCTTGGTATCACAATGGACTATTATGTCAATCATTGTGCAACGGCTAATAAGTCATGTACTACTGATATTATCTGAAACACCAAAATGGTGGATGATTTACTTCCTCAATAAGTTTCTATGGATTCTGGGTTGTTCCCATGTTAATGACATCCTTATTCATTTGTGTTCTGATATATTTTCTTGAGTGGGAGAGGTGAGTAGAGACTGTATTAGCACTCTGGGAATCACACAGAAACCTAAGAATGTCTCTGAGAGTAGTTGAACATGCTAATATCACCTGTCAGCTGTGTCTTTGGTCAGGGGAGAAATAATGGAAATCCAAAGTTGCTGCCCTTCAGTTCAGGGACGGCAGAAATGTCTTCCATGGTTTGGATGTGTCTCAGCCCCAAGACACTCAGTACATATTACATGCCTGCCATGTGATAAGCACTGTATTCCCATTGCGGTCTACCAGGGTCACAGCAGAACTCTCGTCTTTTTGAGTGGTAGAGGTATAGCTCATTAATTCAACAAGTGCTTATTGTACACATACTATGTTCTGGATTCTATGGGTTGGAGATTAAAAAGAAAAGGTCCCGATACACCCTTTAGTAGGGTTTGCTCTCAGTATTGGTGATTTTGTGGTTTGGTGAGCTCAGAAACGAACTCATAAGCTTGGGTCTATCATACAGATGTTTTCAGTGGAGGTTCTGCTAACAGTCATTCTTTCCTAATCTGGGCTTTCTACAACGATCAAAACCCTACACAGAGTAAAAAACATTTGTGTTTTGCTCTCCAAGAAGACAAACTCACATACAAAAATGTGAAGGCAAAGACGTGAAACTTAAGGACTATCTTCAATCACCTTAGCAAATTTGCTGATGTCTTTGGACCATGAGTAAAGATGTAATAGAAGCTAAACGTCCTTAGAAAAGAAATGGATTTCAGTGCCCGTGAATCCACTAACAGCAAGCAAGCCATTTAGGATGCTGGCATTTATGATCTCAGTGTGCTCAGCATACCAAGTGCCAGAGACTTGTTTTCATATTAACAACATACGCTCTCGTCTTGACAGTGGTCCGATCTCCGTTCTGCTGAGAACCAGTGTTTAAACATCGGCACTGATGAGATTTTCTTTTGTGTATTTTTTTTTTCATTTTGTGTTTGTTCCTGGAAGAGGCATGCATTGGGGGCACGTGTCTCACACAAGGAAAGAAAACCTTGGGAAATAACAAAAGTTTTTATCGTGCCTTGTTCGGGGCTTCTAGACACCATAACAGTCAGACCCAAAGTGTGAAACAGATGAAAGCAAACTGGGGGAAGGGACGATGAGGTAGGAAGACAAGTCGGTGCCCGTTATGCAGACTGATGTCTGAAGCTTTGCTGCAGACTCTTCGTTTCTAAAAGTAGGTGTAAAGAGGGGAAAACAACCAGCCACTCAAACTAGTTATTGGGGGAAACCATACTCAGTCCTGGGTTTTGAGACTGAGGAAATATTTCTCTGTGGTTCCTCATAAGAAATGTATGCCAATATGGGATAAACTGTCCTCAACAATACTGTTAAAATACATACGACTATCTCCGCGATGCTTTTCTTGTGGTGTACCCCTAATGTCATCTAGTAGCACCAAAGTAAAGCAAAATTTAGTGAAAGCAGGTATCTTAGGGCCTAAAGTATGAGGTCTGGCTTAACCTACAGAGAGTTTTAAGGTGTCATTGGGCAGCCTATCTCTCAGGTCTCCTTGTATGGTGTTTCTCCCAACCAAGATTTGATAGGTGGTGTGTAGCACTGAGTTCAAGGTGACCATTAGAGGAAAGACTTTGGCGAAGTGCACGTCCACGTGTGTGAACACACACTCAAGCTGGGTGGGGTTGACACTATCTGACAAAAGCCAAAGAGTCCTAGGGAGGGGGGCGCCTGGGTGGCTCAGTCAGTTGAGCATCCGACTCTCGATTTCGGTTCAGATCAAGATCCCAGGGTTGTGGGATCGAGCCCCGCGTGAGGCTCCGCACTGAGCGTGGAACCTGCTTGGGATTCTTTCTCTCTCTCTCTCTCTCTGTTTCTCTCTGCCCCTCTTTCCTGCTCACGTTCTCTCTCTTTCTCCCTAAAAACAACAACAACAACAACAACAACGAGTCCTCAGAAGAGTCCAGTCCATTCCATTGCCCCACTGTGGAAAGACCAGGCAAGGCTAGATTTCTCCCAAGAACACAACCAGCCACTGCTCTCGTGGTTGGGGGGGACCTCCCCAGGGAATACATTCTGTGTGTTATCTGTGGCATCCTGGGGAGGAATGGGGGTGGACAAATCTGGTAAGTGCAGCCTCTGGCTCATGTTCGCTGTGGTAACAGGACAGTGACCTAATCCCTGGCACCTGTGAGGAGTTCACCTTGCATGGCAAAGGAATTTTGCAAATGTGATTAAGGTAAGGACCTTGAGATGGACAGAAGACCCTGGATTGTCCAGGTGGGCCCAATGTCACCATATGGATTCTTACAGATAAAAAAGGGAGGCAGGAGAGCCAGAAAGAGATTTAAAGATGTTACGCCTCTGGCTTTGCTGATGGAGGAAGAGACCACAAGCCAAGGCATATCGGCGGTCTCCAGATGCTAGAAAAGACAGGGAAGTGAGTTCTTCCCCTGAAGCTTCTGGAAGGAACACTTTGATTTTAGCTGAGTGAAATCCATTTTGGACTTCTGATCTCCAGAAAGAAATAGAATACATCTGTTTTTTCGGGAGCCGCTATTTGTGGAAATTGATGGGTAGTTCCTGTGGCCGCAGCAATGAGAAATGAATACAGCCGCTTTCCCTGGGCTGCCTCACTTTTCACTGCGCAGAGCCCACAGGGGCCTGGAGAAAATGCACGCGGCCAGCAGCAAAACTAGGATCTGCACCCGAGTCTGGCTGATGCCAAAACCTATTCTCTCTCCACTCGACAGCCTGGAATGTTGAGAGAACCCAAATCATTCATTCCTTCATTTATTCATTTGCTTGACAAATGCTTGTTCGACCTCTACACAGTGCTAACCATAGAGCCGAGGGCCGGTGGCCCAGGTATGTGTTTTCTAACTTGATGTTGGTGGGGTGACAGAGATTAGACCCAATGAGGATCAAGTTTCCCAGATCGAGTTAACATGAAGTTCGCAGTTCTCATGGCGCCAAGACTCCTGTCTGACTTTTATCCAAGGCTGGGGGATTTGCAGACAGATGCGTGGAACGCCAGCCTAAATTGCAATTTTGAAGGACACTAAAACAGCACAGCAGTCCCCGCCTTCTCTAAGGGGGGTACTTTCCAAGACCCCCAGGGGATGCCCGAAACCGCAGGTAGTATCAGACCCTAGGCGGACCATGTTTTTTCCTACACGTACTCACCTGTGATAAGGTTTAATTTATAAATCAGGCACAGTAAGAGGTTAACAACCACAATAGCACATAGAACCACTGCAACAGTATATTGTAATAAAAGTTATATGAACGGGATCTCTCTCCAAGTACTGTTCTGTACTCACCGCTCTCGTGATGATGTGAGCTGCTAGAATGCCTACGTGATGACTTGAAGGGACATGAATGGCGTAAGCCTTGGGACACGGCGTTAGGCTACTACTGACTTTCTGGTCATCCCTCCGACGGAGGATCGTGCGCTTCCGGACCCAGGCTGACCGCGGGCAGCTGAAACCGGGGAAAGCAAAACCGCGGATAAGGGGGGTGACTACATCGGAAAAGCGATCTCTCCAGAGCAGGCTCCTTTCTCAGTGGAGCTGCCCGAGGGTCTGCACGGCTCTCTCGCATCTTTGAAGACACTCCCCACCCCCAGCTCCCCCACTGACAATAGCAGAACCGGATGGTCTGAGAAGGTAATGCCCCAATCACATCTTTAGCACCTGGTTGAAAATGGGCTTACAACCTCTTAAAGGGAAAGTAACAAAATAAGTAACTGAGTGGGGCTCAAGTCAGGAACTTCATGACGAGGATTTTACCGCCTGTCCCGTTTCACAAGCTGCTATGACCTGGAGCACCTCGATTGGGATGTGCTCAGTTTCTGGAGATCAGCACGACTGTCACCCTCTGGGTATTTCCTTCTGTGGCTGACATCTGATGCTTTCCAGTTTTTGGTGTCTTTTTACCTTTCCATCATCTCAGCTGAACAGAGAGAAGGCAGCCCGAGACGGGCCACGGATCTTGGGAAGGAAAGCAGAACTCAACTTTCAGACAGAGTTAAATGGCTACTACTCAGTTATTAAATTCTATTCATTATAGATGGGGCATTTCCCAGTGTCGCTCAAATCCCTCTGAAGAAGAACCACAGGAAGGAGAGCCAAGATCCTTGGAGGGGGGTGCCCTGAGGCACCCCCCACCTCATGTGGTCCTCCCTGAATGGCCGACTAACCAAATATCACATTGACACTACACTATCGGAGCCCGGGGAGCGTGGGGGTCCCAGTGTGTTGGAGGATTTGGACGTACCAGATAGTCATTCCATTTTAGCAGAAAAGACACACCCGTCTGCAGAATCACTATGCGAGAATATTTTGTTGAAAACAAACCTGTCATTGATCATGAAAGGCATTAACGTCTACCCAGAGAATCTAGCCAGCAATCCAGGAATCATGGTGAGCCCTTCTCCTGCCTGCGAGAAGTTTCCACATCCTGTGATTCAGTCTTTTATTCATTCACTCATCCGGCACAGAGGGAGCAAGGGCCCGCTCAGTTTCTGACATTGGATTAGGCACTAGGCATTCAGAGCAAAAAAAAAAAAACAACGGGTTTTCTTCATTCAGTGAGAAGCCCTATCAATTAAAGTTGGGCATATAAATCAAATAATCACTTGAATAAGTTTGCCCAGTGCTAGGAAAGGGAGAAAGAAGCCAAAAGGGTGCTTACGATAGGAAAATGACCTGGGGTAGGGGTGAGTGCGAAGTCGGTGGGGGGAGGGTCCCCCAAGGAAGTGGTGTTTGCACTGTGATCTCAGGATGATAAGCAGATACACTGGATAGGAGTGGAGATAAGTGGGGGAGGGGGGGCATTCACGAGAACCAGAGGCAGGGGTAGGCATAAAGAATTCCAGACAATAGGACCTTCCTTCCCACCATCCCTGCCCATCTCCCGCTGTCTTTCTTACGGCCTCGGTCTCTCCCACCCACTCTACTGCCACAGCCATTTTATTGCCTTTCTGTGCACAGTCGACTAAGTCAGCTCTAATGGCAGCCAATACCCCAATCTGCTCTTGTCACTCCTTGTGATCCATGGACACTCCCACTGTTGGGAGGACAAAGTTCAGTCTCCTTAGCTTCTTGGCACACATGGTCCTCATCGTCTGGATCTTGTCTTTGTCTCTTGCCACTTCTCCCTACATCCCTCTTCTTTTGGTGACACGGGACTTGCAGCTTCCATAGGTGTGTGGCCAAGATGGCCGCCCAGCCAGGGACCGAATTTTCAAGCCGCCCCTCTCCCCCCCGTACCCACCCCCCCCAGTCTCTGCATCTAGCTGGGGCCACACACCCGAGCCCAAGCCAGCGGGCCATGGCAGAGGCCATGTG
>PITB01030510.1:0-16817 GCA_004024585.1 Paradoxurus hermaphroditus
CTGGAGATGAAGAGGGCATGGAAAAAAGTCACCCTAGTGCCCAAGCTACAGCCTCCCAGCAGGTGGAAGGGCAGGGGGGGCGGGGAATTCAGTGCAAGGTACCTTGAAGGCTATTGCTTTCTAGGGATTTTCACATTTTGATTTGGGGGTGGCTCTCTAGCGAGGGGCAGGGGTCTCCCAGGCTTTAGGGGTGGGAATTGTCTCTGGCTTTTCTTCTCTCCTTGTGTGGGAGAGAGACGAGGAGGCCTAATTCCCCCAAAGCCATGGGGCAGAGAAGGGTCTGGAAGACCTAGGAGGGGGACAAATGGGGGAGAGGGTGGGCACGGGGTGCCCCTCCCCCAGAGATGCTGATGATGGAACCAGGGCACCAGGGGGCCCTGCTTTGGGTTGGAGGAAGCGGAGGTGGTCTCCAAGGGGGAGGGGGAGATGGAGAAGGGTCGAGGTGGGTCTCAGCTATTCTAAGTCCACAGCGTTGTCAGGCCCTGAAATCTCAGCCTGCCAACAAGGCCTTAGAGCTGACCACAGCCGCAGTGTTCAGGGAAGCGACTCCCAAATCATCTCTCAGGGCTGCCTGGCGTGGCCGACTCCATCAGAACATTCTAGCTCCTCAGGGCCCGTGGCGAGAGAGCACCAAGACATTCGGATCCCTCCGATACGACTCCAGTACTCCAGCTTGCTGGAAACCACAAGCCAATCTAAACTATTAGACCACACGAAGCATGCCAGCTCAAGGGACCCTACCGTGGCTCACTGAACTCTACGCTGGGGTCATGACGGCCTGACAGAGCCGCCACGCATTTGGCTCACCAGACTCAATGGAACAAAGCCACGCAGACACAAGCATGCACACAGAAGGCGGGGGTGGGAATGGGGGTCTTTAACGGTAGTTTTCACTAGCTCCATCTCCCACCCCTCCCTGCCAGATGAGTTCACAGACTTGGTGTATTTGGATAGAGGTGACCCTGACAATATTGGGTCTTTTTCCTTAGAGTCCTCCAGATATGCTCCAAGTCCCACCCCTCATTCTCCTCCTAGGAAGACCCCCAGGCCAAGACCCACCAAAGAGGGGTGCGGGCAGAGGAGTGTCAGTGACTGGCCATGGCCCAATACAGGAAGTGCATGCTCCATCCCAATGACGTCACAGGAAATTCCCTGGAGATACCACAGGAAGTACCTGTCCCCATGATATCCCTTCAACGAAGGCTCATTGAGACATCATAGGAAGTACCTGTCCCTCTCACCATCACAGGAAGTGACCTCTGGGGAACTACTTCCCGTGACACCATAAGGAGTGCCAGAAGCACCCCGGAAAGTACTTGACTCAGTGACATCCCAACAGAGACCTTCATTCCCTTGCTCTAGGTAAAACTGTAGGAGATGCCACCGGAAGTTGTTCCAGCCTCTCACAAGAGGCTCGCCCGCAGGACTGGACCAATCCCAGAGCCGGCCTCATTCCCAGCAGCACTCCTCCCCTCCCCGGCCCCCCCACCCCCCGCTCTTCCCCCACCATAACAACCTGACAACAGAACGGTTAGAAGGGGGAATTCCAAGAGGGGTAGAGCCGCTGAGAAAATCTGGGCACTCTGGGGTCCCTGCTCCAAATCCCCCATTTCGGCTCAGACTCCTCGGCTACCTCTCCTCCCATCCCTTCCCTCAGATCTGGAACTGAAAGCAGGAGAGGTGGGGTGTTGTTTCGGGGAGGCCCCTCATTCTAGGTGGCCCAGAGGCTCCCTCCCCTCCTCCCATATGGAAATAAAAACTTCTAAAGGTGGGGGCGGGGGCGGAAATCCTCACCAAAAAACCAAAACCAAAACCAAACAAACAAAAAAAAACAAACAAAAAAAAAAAAAAAAGAGAAAAAGAAAAGGAAAAGAAAAAGGAAAAAAAAGGAGGGAAAGAAAGAGAAAATAACGCTTTGTTTTCTATTAAAATCAACAAAATGCAATATATACAGATATCACACAGCCCTGGGCCCTCGGAGAGGAGGGTCAGGCCCAGTCAACCATAGGGAGGAGGGAAGAAGGGGTCAGTTCCAGGCTGGGGAGGGAGCTTCTGGGCCCCATCCCCAGGCCAGCGCTCAATCCTGCCTACGACTACCAGAAAGGGGGGGTGCAGTCAGGCCTACCCCAGCCCCATCCCAGCTGAGGTCAGGAGTTGGGGGTGTGGGGGAGGGGCAGGAGAAGGAAGAGGAGGAGAAAGGGACAGGAAGGAGGGTGGGAGCAGACACCACAGGCCTCATCCCACTTTCTGGGGGTTTGAGGCCCTCACTCCCTGCTCGTAGGTGACCCGCTGGCTGATGAGGTATTGAGCGGCTTGCGTGGCCGCAGGGCTGCCCGTGATGGTGACCCGCCGGTTCCGCGTGCCGGGCAGGAACTCTCCCTTCTTGGAGATCTGGATGCGGGCGCCTGTCAGCTCCTGGTACTCCACCAACGTCTTGCCCCCTTTGCCCAGGATGGCCCCCACCAGGTTCTCAGGCACCGCAATCTCCACCAGCTCCTTAGCACTCTCGGCCGCCAACTTCTCGGCCGTCAGGAAGCCCCCGGCGGCCCCAGCCGCGGCTGCGGCGGCCACCAGCGGGCCCCCGCCTCCGCCTGCCCCGCCGCCCGCCCCGGCCCCGAGGTAACCGTTGGCGGCCGCGGCCAAGGCGAAGGACCCCAGGGCTCCGGGGGGCGGGGGTGGAGGCGGCGCGGCCCCCCCGGCCGGCCCGGCCCCGGCCTCCCCCGCGTAGGACGCCAGGAGGTTGGCGGCGGCGGCGGCGGCTGGGTTGGCACCGGCGGCCACGGCGGCCAGGACCCCGGAGGCTGCGGCCGAGTTGAGGCCCAGGCCGAGGGAGTTGGTGTTGTAGCCGTAACTGGCCAGCGTGTTAAGCGCCGTGCTGATGGCCAGCAGGTCGGTGCCTGAGAAGGCAGGGAGGGCGGCCGGGAAGGCGCCCACGCCCGCCAGCCCCGCGGGGCCCAGCAGGCCGGAGGCGGCGGCGGCCGAGGCGGCGGCGGCGGCGGGCAGCACGTCGGCGGGGCTGGCGTACGGTGAGCCGGTGGGGTTGGAGTTGGCCACGGGGCCAGCCACGTTGGCGTAGCTGATGTTGAGGCAGCTGCTGCTCTGGGGGTCTTCCTGTACCTTCTGCACGATGGCGCTCACGGCCTTGTGCACCTGCTCCGGTTCGCCGCTGACCGTCACCACGCGCTCCTGAAGGTTGATGCCCTCTGGCTTCTGGGACAGCTGCACCCAGGCGCCCGACTGTTCCATCACGGCTTTCACTGTCGCGCCCCCCTTGCCAATGATCAGGCCCGCGGTGCTGTTGGGGACGATCAACTTGGCCTGCGTGTGGAGCGAGAGGGAGGGTCTTTAGGAAGGTGGGTGGAGACTGAACGGTAAATCAGTCTAGCGCTGGCCGGCTTAAGTCATTCTCGCCCCTGCTCTCAAGTGCCCCAGACCGGGCCCGGAGTTCCCCTTGAGATGCACCCGAAGGGCCCTACCGGGTGTTAAAAATCGTGAAACGCTTCCATATTGGTTGGTTAAAATTAAAAAAAAAAAAAAAGAGCTAGTACTCCAACTCCCCTCAGTAGGCGCTCAGATACCCTGTCCCATGCCCCTGGGACCCCTGGGACCTCCCTTCCTTCCAGAACCTTAAAGGCTTAATGGCTGATCCAGTGGGTGCCCTCCAGGACACTGTTCCCAGGTGGCATTGGTCCCCATGCCTTTTAGATCACTGAACGCTCTCTCAGTCCCAGAAATGGGCTCAAGAAGTCTTTCTTTACAGATGAGCCACTTGAGGCCTAAGAGATGAAGGGACTTGCCCTAAGGTGACCCAGAGAGCAAAAAGAGCTGATATCCGGCCTCACGGATTCCTGCTCCATGGTGTTTCCCGCCCTATGACAAGGTTGCCTCCCTTAACCTCTTTTTGTTAGGAGCCAAATTGTTGTCCCCACCATTCACATGGTCCCTAGTACCCTGGAATAGGGCTGTGTTTGGAGAGAGGGTCTTTATTTTATTTTTATTTTTTTTAATGTTTATTTTTGAGAGAGAGAGAGAGAGAGCAGGGGTGGAGCAGAGAGAGTGGGAGACAGAGAATCTGAAGCAGGCTCAAGGCTCTGAGCCGTCAGCACAGAGCCCTGACACGGGGCTCGAACTCACAAACTGTGAGATCATGACCCGAGCCAAAGTCAGACGCTCAGCCCACTGAGCCGCCCAGGCGCCCCTGGAGAGAGAGAGGATCTTTAAAAAGGCAACTAAGGTTAAGTGAGGCTTCGGGGGTGGGTCTTGATTCAATGGGACTGGGTGTCCTTATAAGAAGAGATTAGGACACAGGCAGCACGCACAGAGGGAAGGCCAAACACAGAGAGAGGACGACCGTCTGCAGGCCAAGGAGACAGGCCTCGGAAGAAACCACCACTGGCCCCAGATTGCAGACTTCCAGTCTCCGGAACTGGGAGCGAATGGATTTCTGTTGCTTAAGCCACCAGTCCTGGGAGCGAATGGATTTCTGTTGCTTAAGCCACCGGTCTGTGGCGCTTTGTCAGGGCAGCCCTAGCAATCTCTTACGGTTGTCCTATCTGTAAACCGAAGATAACGAGAAAATCGGTCGCTTAGATAACAGCAGCTCCCTGCTGGGGTGCAGAGCGGCCAGACCTTTGCCGCCGCAAATCCGATCAGTCTGAATTCCGGTGGGGGGATTTCAACACCCAAAGCCTCCTTCCATGCACGTATCCGAGAGCATTTCCACAGTGAAATTCCTCTTTCTCAATCTACCCCTGTGTCCTGTCAGACCTGTGGCTTCCACCCCCTGAAGCTGTCACCCCTGTGTCTCCCTCCTCTCCACCCCGGAGCCAGACCCCGGGGGCGTTTGGGACATTTGTGGGAGCGGTTTTGGTTGTCATGATGCCTGGAAGCAGATACGGGCATTCAGTGGGCAGGACCTTGGGTGTTTGCACCCCATAATGTGAGAGTCCGTTCTTCACAAGGACCAACCATCCAGGTCCCCTAGACCTTTTATTTTTATTTAAAAATTTTTTTAATGTTATTTTTTTTTTTTTGAGAGAGAGAGAGAGACAAGAGTGTGAGCAAGGGAGGGGCAGAGAGGGAGACACACACACACAGAATCTGAAGCAGGCTCTAGGCTCTGGGCTGTCAGCACAGAGGCCGACGCGGGGCCCAAACTCACAAACTGTGAGATCATGGCCTGAGCCGAAGTCAGATGCTTACTCAGCTGAGCCACCCAGGCGCCCCTTGTGTAGTTTTTAAATGCCTCCTTGGACATTCATGTTGGTAAAAAGTCTGTTTATATATCTCAGAGCCGAAACCTGAACCCCATGATCCACATAAGTACCTAGCGTTGTCTCCCTGCCTGGTTTTACGATCTACTGAAATTTCCAGGAATGCAACCAATCAGTAATTGAAGGGTAGATTGTACTCTGTTTTGTCCTGAACTTCACCAAGAGTCGTTCGTCATTTAAAACAAAAACCATGACAACAGTAGTAACGCCACATGTATTATTTGCGTCTCCGATGCTACACCCTGGATCCCTGTGTTTGTCACTGTCTCTCTCACTCAGGCCGTGTGAGGTGTGAGCACCTGGCTATTTCATAACTTCTCCAGGGGTCCTGGCTGAACGCTTACATATTAAAATCCAACTCGTTTTATATCAAATCGCCTTCCTTTCATCTCTTATGTAAAAAAGTCTTACGGGATAACGAGACCGTACATCCGGACAATGGAATATTCTTTGGCAATCAACTTAAATGAACCAAGTACTGATCCAGGCTACAACATGGGCGAACCCAGAAAACATGCTGTGTGAAACGAAGCCAGACACGAAAGACCACATATTGTATGATTCCATTTATATGGATGTTCGGAGCAGAGAAATCTATAGAGACAGAAAGTAGATTAGTGATGGCTTAGGCCTGGAGAGGGGGGGTGGTGCCGAGCTGTGGGGATTGAGGAGTGATAGCTAAGGGGATGAAGATTTCTTTTGGAGGAAATGAAATGTTCTAGAATCGATCGTGGGCATGGACGCACAATTCCAAACATAATACAGACTCTGAACTGCACACTTTAAATGGGTAAACTGTGGATGCAAGTTCATAGCTCGATAAAACTGTTAAAAATCTTACAGATTTAGATATGATATACCGATAGTATATGCATTTTTCATGGACTGCAATGAGTGTGTATATGCGCGTGTACATAATTTCAGAGTTAAGTGGGGTGGGAAAAAATAGTTGTAGGAGAAAGAGGGCGCGGGCTTTGACAAAGCTGAGAACCACTGCTCTGCTTGCTCCGTTCTGTGTGATCTGCCTTCAACTCTTCCCTCCCTCCCTCTTGCTGACTCCTTCGCAGGCTGCTAGACTCCCTGCCGTGCCTCCAACTCGCAAGCTCAGTCCAGACTCAGGGCCTTTGCACCTGCTGTTCTCTCACTTAGAATGCTCCTTCCTAGAAAAGAAGACTCACCTCTCATCATTCGGGTCTTTGCACATATGCACCTCCTTGGAGAGACCTTACCACCCCATTTATCGAAGCTTCTTTATTTGCTTATTTTATGTCCTTGTACAGACACCTCCAGACTTGTATCCAGCTGCTACCCTCACATCCCTACCATGATGTAGAGTGGACACCTCAGACTTCAAGTCCAAAGTAAAACCCCTCATCTTCTCAAATGTGCTTCTACCATAGTCTTCCTCATTTCAGCATGTGGAAACTGCACTCTCACTTCTCAGGCTCAAGACTTAGGAGTCCTCTCTTTCCCTCCCACTCAACACCCAATCAGCAATTCTGTTGCCTCTACCTTCAAAATATATAGTAGATGGGTTGCCTGGCTGGCTCAGTCTATAAAGTGTGTGAGTCTTGAGATCTGCAATTTGGAGTCCCTCATTGGGTGTAGAGATTACCTAAAAAGATAAAATCTTGAAAAAAAATGTATTAATATATAGTCTAATAAAATATTAGACTATTCTAGATTAAAAGAGACTAATGAGGTATAACAACCCAATGCAATGCATGAATATTCTTGGATAGAAAAATACTTTATAGGGGCGCCTGGGTGGCTCAGTCAGTTAAGCATCTGACTTCAGCTCAGGTCATGATCTCTTGGTTTGTGGGTTCGAGCCCCATGTTGGGCCCTGTGCTGACAGCTCAGAGCCTGGAGCCTGCTTCGGATTCTGTGTCTCCCTCTCTCTCTGCCTCTGCTGGCACTGTCTCTCTCTCTCTCTCTCAAAAATAAACATTAAGAAATTAAAAAAAAGAAAAACGTTTTATAGATATAAAAGATATTTGAGGACAATGTGAATATGAACTTTTTATTAACTAAAAGTATGGAGTTGGTATTAGTTTTTGTTGGTGTGATAATAGTAACATAATATAGGACATGCCCTTAATCTTGGGAGGCACGTGCTGAAGAACGTAGGGGTGAAGAGGCATGAGGCTTATACTTATTCTTAAGTAGATCAGCAAAAATAAAGAAACAACCCAACAAACAGACAAATAAAACCAACCAGTGTGTGTGTGTGAAGCGATAAAGCAAATGTTAACAACTGGTGAATATAAGTGCAGCGCAGAGGGAATTCACTGTTACTCTTAAACATTTTCAAAATAGAACGTTAGGAGAAAAAAAAAAAGCCCCAGTGCTCTTTTCTCCTCTTTTCTGCTTTACTTTTCTTCATAGGATTTTTCATTCTCTGCCATTTCTTTGTTTTATTCACTTGCTAGTTTTTGGTGTCCCCAAGAAAGAATGTAAGCTCCATGAGGGTAGAGATTTTTGTCTGGATTGTTGACTACTGGGTTCTCGGGGCCTAAGGGAATGCCTGGTATGCATTCAACAAAGAGCATGTGGATGGATGGATGGATGGATGGATGGATGGATGGAAGAAGGAACATGATGTGTCCACAGGACCAAGCAGGAGTGGGATGGGATAGAGGCGGCCAGGTGTACCTCACCTGGTGGTGTGTGTGTGTGTGTGTGTGTGTGTGTGTGTGTGTGCACGTGTGTTGGCAGGGAGGTAGAAAACTCGGCCTGATCTGAGTTTTCTAGATTAATTGGGAATTCTGATTCGTAGGATGGGAAGCACCCTACTTGTTTATATTGGTGATCTCTTCCAAAGTTCTACGAGCCTCTGTGTCGTAGCCAGGCCACCAGTGTGCAGTCTGTACACACAAATCCCTGAAAAGCTGCGCCGGACTCTGGAGACACCTGCTCAGGTTCAAAATCCTGGCTCCACCGCTAATGCTGGGCAAGGGACATACCCTCTTTGAGACTCCGTTTTCTTGTCTGTAAAATGGGGCTATTCATTCCTGCTCTGTAGAATTATTGTGAGGACTGAGATCATTCATGAGATGATGCGCTTGAGTAAGGGGCTCCTGTCCCTTAGTTATGTTTCTGCTTGGCTTTTATAGGCATATCGTCATCCATTTATTCGAACCAGCAGCATTTGCTGCGCACCTACTATGCGCTAAGCGTAGGGTGCCATGTGAGTGTGCAGTTAATATGTGCTCATAGTAGGTACTCAGGAAATGGTGGTCACCCCCATGGGCAGACCTGGATTTAAATCTCACATCTGTGGTACAGTCTCTTTGCAAAATGGTCTAACAGTTCTTCAAAAAGTTAACCATATCATCTGACCCAATCCCAATCATATGTATGTACCCCAAAGAACGGAAAAACCCCCACATGTTCATAGAAACATTATTCGTAACAGCTGAAAAGTAGAAACAACCCAAAGGACTATCAACTGGTAGACAGACAAACAAAACGTGGTCTATCCATAGAGAGAAATATTATTTGGCCATAAAAAGCAAGGAAGTTTTGGTCTATGTTACAATATGGATTAATCTGGAAAACATGAGGCTAAGGGAAAGAAGCCAGACACAAAAGGCCACATATTATATCATTCGATTTATATAAAACATCCAGAATAGGCAAATCCATAGACACCAAAAGTAGGTTAGTGGTTGGGAGGGACAGGGAGGGGGAGCTGGGGAATGGATGTGATTGCCAAGGGGTATGAGGCTTCTTTTTGGACTGGCGAAGACGTTTTGGAATTACATTAGGTGATCGACGCACAACTTTGTGAATATCCTAAACAACCAATAACTTGTATACGTTAAGATGGTGGACTTTACAGTATGCGAATCATATCTCAACACAGCCGTTATTAAAAAAAAATCATCAGAAAAATGTCAGACAAGTCAAGCAGATAGAACAGAATGCACAAAACCAGACCTAAGAGTAAAGAGGTATTTAGTATGATACAGCACTTTAGAGGGCAAAAGGATGAAGTAATTGTTCACCAAGAAATGGTTCAGCAAGAAATGGTAAACTGTGCCTCAGTTTCCTTATCTCCAGCACCGACGTAACCACAGCTACTCCACAGGACTATTGGGAATATTCAATGATTAGAGTGCCCGGCACATGGGAAGCTCTCAGAAAAGAGTAGCTGTCTTCATGACAGGCTCAGGTGGGAGAACCACAGCATCTTAGAGAGATCGCAGGTGTAGTTCCATAGAATCCTGGAGTGCCAGGATGTTAGAACAGTAGAGTTTTAGAATAATGTATGTCTAGAATTGTGAAATCACGGAGTCATAGAACTGTAGGAGTTTTAGGGCCAGAAAGACCTGAGACACCATAAGTCCCCATGATTTGCAAGTCTGTGGAAATTTCCAAATAGTAATAGTAATAATAATAACAATAATAATAATAATAATAATAATAATAATAGCAGAAGCTGACAGTGCTTCCATATGCCAGACACTTCTGTAAACACTTTCATATTGGAACTTACTGAATCTCTACAACCACCCTAAAAGGATAGGTTAGGTATATTATTATCACATTTTATGGATTGGAAAACAGAGGCAAGAGAGGTTAAATAACTTGCTTAAGGACACACAGATAGAGCCAGGATCTGATTCCAGTCCAGAATCTGTGTTCAGAGCCCCAAGCCTTCACTCCAGAAATTCTGATTCAGTCGCTCTGGGCTGGGACCCAGGAATCTGCATTCTATGCTACCGAGAGGACAGATGTCAGCCAGAGCTGAGAACCTCTGGTCTAGTCCAGAGGTGGCAAACTTGTAGTCCTCAGGCCATAGGCAGCCCATGGCCACAGAGTTGTTTTGTTTAGGTAGGCTCCATGCCCAGTGTGGAGCCCGGCGTGAGGCTTGAACTCATAACCCTGACATCAAGACTTGAGCTGAGATCAAGAGTCGGATGCTTAACTGACTGAACCACCCAGGGGCCCCATGCGTAGTGTTTTTAAGACTGAGCCAACCTTTAAAAATCAGTTGATTTTTTTCACATATTTCAAAATTTTGAAATATTTCTGGCTTCTTTTGAAAGATGTGGAAGATGTGGCCACACTTTGTCTATATTCCCAAAGGGCAAGAATTAAGTGGAGCTGAGTAGCAGCTGCCCCGTTTAGGGCATTATATCTCTCTGATGAGGCCAGAGTCCTCAACTCTTTATGTTCCCTTGCTGAATCCTGGAGGCATTTCAGTTTATAATCCCTGATTTGGCCCAGCTTCCACACCGTAAAGAAAGGAAACTGAGGCTTACAGAAGGGAAAGGGACTCAGAGTAACACAGCAAATCCAATGTAGAAAGAGAGTAGACCCATCTCCTGGCTTAAAAATCCCATAGTAACAGCAGCTAACATTTTTTGAGAACTGTCTATGTATTAGGCATACATGCTACGTGCTTTTTAAACACCAGTGAACACTAACCACGCCCTTCAGTAGGTACCCTAATGAATCTCATTTTGCAGATGAGAAAAATTGAGGCATGGAGAAATCAAGTCACTTGTTCAAGGTCGCACAGGTAAGAAGTACGTTATCAGAGTAAGGTTCAACTCAACATCTGACTCCAGAGCCTGAGCCTTCAGCCTCGTCTCTTTCATTCTTTGAAGCCCCCCAGTAATAAGTAAGGAGAGGAAAAATTCTGGTTCTATAACCTTTTGATTCCACTATCTCAGAATGCCTAAAGATTAGGGGGTGGGATGGAAGGATCAGGCGCAGATGGTGCTGACCCCATTTCTCTGCAACATGTGCAAACTCTTCGTGAACTTGGAGCCCTTTACGGCCGCCACCAAGGCAGAGGGAAGAGGCAATATCCTCGCGACCCTGTAAACTGTGTGTAAACTGTGGCCTGCTGGTGGGAAGGGAATCGGGAGAGGCCTAGCAGAGCCGCTTCAGCACCAAGGACAGCAGCCGCGCTCCAAGCCCCAAGCCCGAAGTCTTTTTTTGGGAACGATCCGCTAGGCAGCATTCTTCCAGGGTTTTCCGCCCACCGTTTTCCTAGGAGCTTGGGGGAACTCAGGTCCGTGGTTTCTCCCATCTCTGGGCAACAAGAATTCCCAAGAATTCCAGATTCCTTTACCGAGGGTCTGTCTCTTGTCTTTGCTTCTAGGCAGACGTTAAGGAACCCTCACAAGTGGCCTGTTCTGCCAAGACTCTCTCCCCTTTGCCTCGTCTGCGCAAGTATATGGGAGCGGGGAAAGGGAGAGAAAACCGAGATTGCGCGCAGTTTCCTTCCCCTCCGCCTCCTACTCATTCAGGGCCATGCTGCCAGGGCCCCTGCCGCAAGCCCACCTGCCCGGTGAGCACCGTGGTCATGGCGACCAGAGAGGCCGGGATAGTGATTGGTCCCCTCCCTGCCACGCCCCTACGCCACCGCTTCTCCGTAACTGAGGCAACCAAGAGGCACCGCCCTCCTCCTTACAGCCCTCCTAGAGAGCGCTGTGTAGGAGAGGACCCTGCCTCCTCTCTCGCTAGCGAAGTACCATTTCTCCAAAATGGTGGCTACTCTCATGCAATAATTAATGGAGACAGGGCGTATGAAATCATTTCTAAACTCTTCTGGGTGTGAATGGGCAGTCACTGAAGCCACTTCCGGTGAGAACAGGAAGTGGGAGGCAGGTTGCTCTGGGAGACAATGGGATGAGGTGGAAGGAAGGAGAGGGTCTAGAGAATCCCAGGAAGGAGGGATAAATTGGGGGGTGAGAGAGTCTGGGCCAAATTCTCCGAAACCTTCATTCTCTCTCTGAATCAAGCCCATTCCAAGAGGTTTGGAGTCCCTAGGCTTTTTCTCTAATAATATAACTACTACCATGTATTTGATTGACAAACTTCTTATCAGCGTTATCCCATTGACCTCACACAGTAATCCAGTGATATGGGAGAAGCGTCTTTTCCCGAACCTCACCGGCTTTACAGAAACCCAGTCTTTGCCCCTGCTGACCTGCTTGGCTCTGTCGGGGTTCATCGTGGTTTGGGGTTGAAGGATGTTGACCACCTCAGGCTTGGTCATTGCTTGTGGGATTTCTCGGACCTTCTCAGCAATAAAGCTGTGCACAGCATTCAAGGCCTCTGCTGTGCCCTGTACCAGACATACTCGCTCTGTGGTTCCTGTTGAGCAAGGGAGAGAGAGGGCACACTCATCAGACAGGAATAGGAAAATTCCTGGGAGACAGGTCCCACTTAATGGAAAGAGAAAACCGAGGTCCAGAAACTGGACCTGACTGGGCCCAGGTCACATGGTAAGTAAGCCTGGGGAAGCTGGCATCCAGGGTGCTCAGGCCATGACGGTAGCTGGAAAAGTGAGTGGAATGCCTGTTTTATAATCTGCACTTCATGTCCCTCCCCCAAAACAACCCCAGGGGGATGGAAGGATGATGCTTAAGTGCTTTGCGATGCCCACAGCAGCCCTGGGCAGGGGAGGCAGGGCTCAGCTGCCTCTTCCCAGTCCTTGCCGGCTCCCGGTTGCTCTGGCAACCATTCACTCCCTCCCTCCAACCCCCCCCCCAGAAGCCAAGAGCTCAGACCTGCAACGGTTGCCACAGTAACTGGAACCCCCTTATCGGTCTGGCTGGCCGGGTCCTC
Source organism: Paradoxurus hermaphroditus (assembly GCA_004024585.1). Classification (NCBI taxonomy): domain Eukaryota; kingdom Metazoa; phylum Chordata; class Mammalia; order Carnivora; family Viverridae; genus Paradoxurus; species Paradoxurus hermaphroditus. The sequence continues at coordinate 12,864 of PITB01030510.1, forward strand.
AGCCCACCCCCAGGGGGATGAGGGACGAAGCCCCGTTGCCGTGGCAACTCCTGAAAGCCTGCAGCGAAGGCCTCTGGGCTTTTGGAGAGGATGGGGAAGGGCTGGGGGATGGGGGAGGCAGAAGAGAGGCCTGAGTGCCTGCCTGGACCCACCAGATGGAGGGCCGAAGGGTGGGGGAGGGCAAGGGTGTGGACAGGGGAGAGCAGAGGCAACTCGTGGACTCAGGGATGGAGAAAGGAGGGTGGGGCGGATGCCTTTGCTGGAGATCCTCTAGATACTGGCTGTGGTTCTAATCTAGGCATGCTTATTGTGTGTGTGTGTGTGTGTGTATGCGTGCACGCGTGCATACATTCATGTGTGTACCTGGGCAGGACTGACTATATTAGCTTTAACTCTGTATGTGTGTAAGAGAAAGAGTGGGAGAGATGGCGTGACAGAGCGAGTCCAGTAAAGATGTGTGCACTCTTGTGCATGGGGAAGACTTCGGAGGGCACCGTGAAGTTCAAGGGTATGTGTACTATTTGTGAGCCCGAGCTGCTGGGACATGAGAGTTTGAGAGACAGAAACAATCTCCTGAAGCAGTATTGAGGCTGTGTGACGAGCGTGTATCACTTTGAGACTGGATGTCAGTGGGAGTGCTGGCAAGAGAGAAAGAGACAACCTTTGGGGGTTCAAAGGGCCAGGGGCGCCTGGGTGGCTCAGTCGGTTAAGCGTCTGACTTCAGCTCAGGTCATGATCTTCCATTCATGAGTTCGAGCCCCCGAGTCGGGCTCTGTGCTGATGTCTCAGAGCCTGGAGCCAGCTTCGGATTCTGGGTCTCCCTCCCTCTGCCCCTCCCTTGCTCGTGCTCTGTCTCTCTGCCTCTATCTCTCTCGCTCAAAAATAAATAAACATTTAAAAAAGGCTATTTGTATGACTGGTGTGTGGTATGTGTATGTGCATGAGCCTTTGTACAGGAGACAGACAGGACTATGACTCGTGTGTAACTGGTGTGTATGTAAATGTGTATACGAGAGGGAGAAAGGAGAGTGACAGGCAGACTCAAGTGTCAAGTATGTGAGACTCAGGAGGTCCCATGTGTCTTGGTGTACACACTGGATACAACTGGATAAAGGTGACTCTACTATGACTGGCCTGCGTGACCACTGTGAGTGCCCAGGGGCACGTTTGGTGTGTGGAACGGGTGCCCGTCTCTCTCCCAGGGTGGGACTCTGCCGGCAGGACCAGGGAGCTCCCTGGGTGTGTAAAAGGGCTTGAGTGTGTGCCGGGCTGCGTGTGCTCGAGTGTCTGGGACATCTGGGGGTGAGCGTCTGGCGTCCTGTGGGTGCTCTAGGGCAGCACAATGGTGCCACCACTCTGACCCCTCGCTTGCCACGTCGCAGCCTGGCATGCATCTGCCAGTCTCCATGCATCTGGGTGTCACTGTCTTGGGTCACTTGTATAGTTGACCCCCCCCCATCTCCTTTGGGCCGCCGCTCCTCACTTATTCCCCCCAACCCCAGAACAATGGATTGGTCTGAGCCAAGGGTGAGTCAGCGTGCAGGCTGTGTCCGTCTGGGTGTAAATAGGAAAGGGTGTGGGTCAGGGTGGGAACTGGGCGGGGGGCGGGGGGGAGGCAGGGTGGCCCTAGGGACAGCCTGGCTAAAGTGGCTCCTCTCTCTATGTCTGCGTGGCTCCCTTCCAGCTCAGGAGTCTGCGACTTCCCACCCCTCGTCATTCTTAACTGGGGTCCACAAGGGCCTTGTGGGAGAAGAGGCCTGGTCAACCCCTGACAGAGGGTCCAGTAATGACAGCTGGTGCTTACAAAATACCAAGTATTAGGCACCCGTCTGAGCACTTTGTATCTATCTGTGCACTTGAAGTATGAGGTAGGCAATACTATTCTTCTTGATTTACTGGTAAGGAGTCTGAGGCACAGAGAAGGTTTGGGATTGGTCCAAGTTCACTCAGCCAATAGTGAAAGTTCGGGGTTTGAATGCCGGTGTCTGGCTTCACAGTCTGGGCTTTTAACCACTGAGCCATCCCGTGCTAAACACGCGTTGTGTGGAGGGCGGGGGGCGCTCTGTACGCCTGTGTGTCTGTTGGGGGAAAGGCATAAAATGACTGCATTTTTGCCAAGAATGTGTGTGGATTTTACTAAGTAGTCACTGAAGATTTTGCACTTTAAGGCAAATATGTTATAAATCAATAATGTTTTTTAAAGTGTGTGTGTGTGTCTGCTTTTCTTCTGGGGACAGAGCTTTGGGCAGATGCTCAAAATCAGAAGGTGTTTAGAATCACTCCAGGACGTCCTGAGTGGATGTGCAGAAGTCCGTGTGGCTTCGGTCAGGAACCTGCTTTCTGGGTCTCCGTTCCTCCACGTATGATCTGGAAGGATGGACTCTGGGGCTTGGAGTTCCCTGTACTATGGAGGGGATGCCCTTTGTGCTCTGCCCCTCCCTTGGGGTTAAAGGTCAGGTGGGGTTTTGTTTCATGTAGTAGACACAAGGGCAGTGTGTGTGTGTATATGTGTCTGTCTGTCTGTGTGATCGTGTGTGAACCCATAAGGCCTAGAGGACCCTTTAGATGTTACCATTGTCATTTGTCATCTGTTCTGGATGCTTCAGTCACAATGAACCAACCACCCCCTCCGGCCTTTGAACATGCCAGTTCATTCTCCTGGAGTACTCTTCCCGGCTTTTATCTAGCTCACTCTTCCTGATTGCCCTGGGCCCCTCCTCCAGGAATCCTCCCTGACCTTTCTAGGCTGGGTCAGGTGCCCTGGCTGGGCTGCCACCACGCTCCGGGCTTCCCCGTCTTAGCCCTGACCACGCTGGGTCACTGCTGGCGTTCAGTCTGTCTTCCCCATCGGGCTGTGAGATCTGTGAGGGGAAGGGCGGGACATCTCAGTCACTGCTGTGTCCTCATCTCTGTCCCTACAGTAGGTGCTCAGAGAATGTCGAAGAAATTAATGAAAGGAAGTTAGCCGGGAGCAGAGGGAAAGAAGCTCTTGGTCTCAAGTAGCAGCATCTTCATCTCTGGCGTTCCTGTGGTTTGTGGGAAGTCCTAGGGGCAGGACTCGGACGTAGAGGGCTGTGTCCTGCATCTCTGAATTAAGAGCCGCACCTGCCATATGATCTAGAAATTCCATGTCAGCAACGGGGGTGTGTGCGCGTGCGTGTGTGCGCGCGTGCGTGTGTGCTGGCCGCATGGCCTGGGGCTGGAGAGAGACGCTAGCTCACGTTGCTCGTTTGAATGGTATTTGGCCCAAGAGACCCAGTGACTGTCCCATCCTCTGGGGATCTCAGCTGCCTGGCCTGTGGGGTGTGTCACTGAGTTGGGAGGAGACGATGCGTCTCATGTCACAGAATGTGATCCAGGAGTAAGGAACCAACTGTCCTCGGATAAATGCCCCGAGCAGAGGTTCTTATCTGTCTCTCGTGGGCCTAGGGGGGTGCGGGGGAAACTGGGCCAGGGTGGAAGAGGAAAGCGGCTGGGGTGTGTGTGCGTGTGTGTGAGTGTGTACGTGTGCGCGCGCGCCTGGTTCCCTGGACCGTTCTCTAAACCTCTTGCCAAAGCTGCTTAGTGAGACGGGAGGCAGGACGGGTGGAAGCAGGAGGGAGGGAGAGAGAGAGAGAGAGAGAGAGAGAGAGAGAGAGAGAATATGAATGTGTCCTGACCCTGGCTCCAGCTCTGGTGTTTGACCTAAAAAATCCAAGGGGATTAAGGATGAACTCCAGCTAGCTCTGGACCAAAGACGCGACTCTGGGGGCCTTCCCTGGGTTCCCAGATGTCGAAGCTCAGGCACTGGTCTTGGGAGGGAGAGATGGAGGGGTGCCACACACAGGGGGGATTGCAGGGCGTGCAGGGGCCTTGAAATTGTGCGGTCGTGGGACAGAGAGAGCCGGAGGACAGGCAGAAAAGGGGCTGGGTTTGGAAGAAGGAAAGGAAAGCCACGAAGGGTGCCGAGACTGC
>PITB01030511.1:0-16828 GCA_004024585.1 Paradoxurus hermaphroditus
CAGGCCCCCCCCCTGGTCTCGGGAGGCGGGGTCTTGCACGTTTGTACTTCCTTCCTCGGCCTGGAGACGGGAACCAAAGCCGAGGGAAGGGGGGGAGGGGGAGGGGGCAGGTGTCTGCTCTGTGACCCGGAGCCCTGAGTTCAGTGGATGAACCCGTGTGACAGCATTGGGGGTGGACCTGAGGCCACAGCCCACTGCCTCCCCCTTCTCCTGTGGCTTTGAGTGGTCCTGGTGGTTACAGTGAAAAGACCCAAAGTGCCTCCTACCGTTGGTAAAAAGTTTCTACCTGTGATAGTTATTTTGTGTCCGTTTGATGGGGGACGGGGTGGGGGGGGTGCTCTGGCATTTGGTTAAACTGGATTCCAGGCGTGTCTGTGAGGATGAGATCCGCATCCGAATTAGTGAAGTAAGCAAAGCGGGTTGTTTTTCCCAAAGCGGGTGGGCCTTATCTAAAAGGTTGAGCAGGGAGAATGCGCCCTCTGTCAGCCTGTCTCTGCGACATCGCTCTCCCGCCTCGCGCCGAGGGCTCCGCTCTCCTGGGTCCCCCGCTTGCCCGCTGCAGGTCTCGGGACCCCTCGGCCTCCAGAATCACAGGAGCCAAATGCCCTTAGTAAATCTCTTTATATGAGGAGTCCAAACGTGCCGTCTCCCCGGGTGGATATGGTCCGAGAAGTTCTCCGCCTGGAGGTTCTTAACCCCAACCCCCCCCCACCCGCTCCCTGATCAGTTTGCAAACCTTTCCTGGGCTTCTGGGCCCCTGAAACCTGTTGATTTGCACTTGGGGCTTCCTGGGGGAGGTGAATCTGGAGGTGGGCCCTGGGCCCAGGGATGAAGGTCAGTTGGTCAGGGGTGTACGGCCCTGCCAGGCTCGGGACACATCTTTGCAGGCCCTGGTGTGCGCGCTAATTAACTCCCTCACCGGCGGCCCAAAGGCGGCCCCCGGGACTGCAGCTCCCCGCCTGCGGCCCCAAGTCCAGCACCTTGAAGGGGACACGGTCCCATTTCCTCTAAGCCTTCCCTGCATCCCATGTCCCCTGACCAGGCGCCCTCCCAAGTGTCTCGCACGTCGCTCCCTTACAGGTGACCCCTGCCAGCCCGGGGGCCTCCCGAAGAGACCACTCCATCCCGGGGACCCCCAGGAACCCCAGGTTCTGGAAAGTCAGAACTGGGGCTCAGAGTCTGGCTTCCCAAGGGGGCTAGGTCTCCACGCTGTGAATGTCCGGGGCCGTGACCGTGGCCCCTCCTGGTGTGTCCCTTCCAGCAGAGGGAGGGACTGGAGAGTGTCGCCACAGGTCATCCTAACGGCGTAACCGCTCAGCTCTGCTGGCGACAGAGGGGAACACTCAGGCCACGCAGGCAGGCGGGAAGAGAGAAGGGTCTTTCTCTAAGAGCCCTGCGTCAGGAGAGCCCGTTCCCCTTCCCGTAAACGACGCCCTTCTCCCCGCACCGGGCGGACAAGGAAGGAGCACCTGCTCGGGCTTTGCCCAGACTCCAAGTTTCCCTGCCGGCCCTCGTCGCTTCCAAACGACCCCGCTCACTCTGCTGCGTTTAGAAGCCCGGAGGCAGACACGGCAGACCGGTGGCCCGGGGACCCAGGTGTGCTTTCCTTCGTCTGCATGAAGCTGCCTTTGAAAAATTGGGGCCTTTAAGTTCAAATGCAGGCTTTCGGGTCTCTAGCTTCACTTTAAACCCAGAAGGTGGCCTCACGGGGCGGGCGTCCCTCGGGGCCATGGCCGACAACTTCCTTTCCGCGGGCGGGATCTCCTAAGCTCCCGCGGCCCCCAGCCCTGGGTCCCCTCATATGTTACGGTCTTTTCCTTGACGGAAAAGTCTAGGTCCTTCAAGGTTCGGTGTCTGGAGAAGGCTGCACAGTCAGGGGCTCAGAAAAGAGAAGACTCAGGGTTAAATGGCCGTCGGCGTTGCGGAGGGGAAAGTAGGTCAGACGTGCACCTGACCCTCAAGACTGCCACGCCCTCAGGCTCTGCCTCTGCCGACCCAGCCTGGTCCCTGCCAGCACCTACAGCGCCTTCGTGCAGACTAGAAAAGCCACCCCCAGGGGAAACCTAGATACCTGGCCCGTGGACCACGGGCTCCTCCTCAGCCCCCTCCCGCCCCCTCCTGGGCATCTCGAGCAGTGCGCAACCTGCACCGCCAGGCAGGGCGGCCCTGACTCAGCCCTTGCAAACTGGGCTTGAAGCAGCTTTAAGGCCGAAATGTATTTACCCAGCGCTTTCTTCTAGAAATTTGTCCCAGGGAAGTAATCAGAGGTGTGTGCCAGGATTTATGATCATAGCAGTGTTGTTTCTAACGGCGGCAAAATTGGAGACGATCTAAATGTTTAAAAATAGGGACGCATTAAGTAAATTATTGGGCAATATTCTCAGAGCCCCCGAAGCTGCATGAAAATACCGCCGTGGTGCGCGCAAGGACGTCCGGGCAAGGACGCTGCCGCAGGCTGGTTCCTTGTGACAAAAGGCTGAAATAAACAGCCGGCGACAGGGACCGCCTACCTCGTGGGGTGTCTGCGCGACGGGGACCCTGCGTCTCTCTGCGGTGAGGGGTGTGGGGACAGCGTGGGAGAACCCCTGGGGTGCATGTGTTCATCTAAGAAAGAAGGGCGTGTGACAGAACACAGGTCTGTGTGCCACCGCCTGGGGAGCGCAAGCACACGCGTGTGCACAGGCGTGTACGCAAGTGCACACGCGTGTGTGCCGTGTTCGTGTATGCTCTTGTACGTGCTTGTTCAAGCTCAACTATCTCTGGAAAGATCGTTTATTTTTGTTTATTTTTTTAAAGTTTATTTATTTATTTTGAGGGAGAGCGAGCGAGCAGGGGAGGACAGAGAGAGAGCTCTGAGCTGTCAGCACAGAGCCCGACGTGGGGCTCGAACCCAGGGACCATGAGATCGTGACCTGAGCCGAATCAGGAGTCGGGTGTTTAACCGGCTGAGCGCCCAGGGCACCCCCTGGAAGTGCCCTTCAGAGCGGGGTGACGATAGTGGCCTATGGCGAGGCCTGCAGGGGGACTCTGAGGTCAAAGTAGCAGAACAGAAACCGTTTTTCTCCTGCGAGGTCCCCTGTCTGTTCTGTACGTCTCACTTCTCACCACGGACGCGTCTCACTTCGGGGAGATGCGAGTCTACACTCCGGCACACACGCGCCCCCCGGGGTACAGGCTCTTGGCGAGGCGGGAGCCGGTGAGCGCCGCGGCCCCCGCTCCGCCTTCCCGTGGAAACACAGCTTTGGGGGATCTCGGCTCTCACCTCTGACTGCGACCCCAGCGCCCCCCCCCCCCCCCCCCCCCCCCCCCCCCCCCCCCCCCCCCCCGCCCCGTACGCACTGATGCAGTTTCTGAGAAATGCGTTCTCGGAGACGAGGCCGGGTTTACTGAAGACAGAGCCCGCTGGCTCCACCCGGCGCTCCGGGGAAGTCTCTGAGCAAAGACTGGATCCTTCTCGTCTGGCCTTGAGCTCAGGTGCTCTGTTCGTCCTTGTGTGTGCGTGTGCATGTGTGTGCACGTGTATGTGTGTGAATGTGCGTGCATCTCTATGTGTGCATCTGTGCGTGTGCCTCTGGGCACGTGTGCATGCACGCACTGCCGCGTGCGTGTGCGTCTGTGTGCACACACATGCATGCCTGTGTGGACACATCTCTGTGTGTGCGTGTGTGTGCACGTGCATACGTGCATGCCTGTGTGTACAAGTGTGTGTGCGTGTGTGCGTTCACCCTTCCTTGCTCTCCGGCCCCACCGCACTCCCCCTCTGTGTTTCCCGCCCCAGCCCCAAGATCCGCCATCTCTCTGGGAGCCCTGGTTGCCTGTCCCACAGACCGATGGGCACACACGCCCAGTCCCTCCTTCCTGGCCCTCGAGGGAAGGGGCCCGTGGCTGAGTTTAGGGTCAGAGAGACCGAGGCCGTGTTTCCTCCGGTCCCCTCGGTGGTGACGGGGTTGCCACATCCCCAGGCCGGCCCGATGCTCTCAGATGCTGCGTTTCCTTCCACGCCGCGTGGAGAGAGTCGCCGAGGTGGGCGCTGTGGACCGGCAAACCAGGTATAGATGGATTTCTCCATGAATTTCCGGTGTGACGGCTGCCATTAATTAAATAATTAAACTCCCATTAGCGGGAGAGGCAACTGCCTATGAAGGCATATTTTCTGGCTCGTTCCGGGAGCCGACAGGACAGCCTGCACGTCATGCGGGGACACACAGACCCCTGTACTCCTCCGCAGCCCTTCCTCCACTTCCGTATCCATTTTTCTCCGTCTGCCAGCTGGCAGACTGGGTGCCCGAAGCAGAGGTGCAGAGAGGGAGGCGGCCATGCAGGGGGAGAGGGTGGGGGCCACGCAGACCGCCTGTCCCTTCCCGATCCCCTTCCAGCCTCCGGAATCCAGACGGGACAGGCCCTCCCCCAAGAGCAGCCAAGCACACAGGCTGGCAGGTTGGAGATGCCCTTGTCCTTCCAAATCTGATGAGCCACGGCCGCCTGGCGTTCGGGGATCGCTGCTGCCCTGCCCCCTCCCCTGCACGCCCTCTCTGGGCCCCTCAGACCCGCTGTCACCCTGGAGCAGGTCTGCGAGCCTGTGAATGACAGCCACAGAGCGCTCGCCCCCATGGGAGGAGGTGAGGAGCAGGGAGCACGTCCCAGGAGGGCCCGGGCTGTGGGGACCTCACGCGAGCCGCAAACACCGAGCACGACAGACCATGTGTCCAGGACGTGGGCCGGGCTCAGGCACAAACAAGCAGGGGGTGGGGACAGGGGCGCAGACGGAGGGTCCTGCCGTCCCCCCCAGCTGACACCCCGGCGTGAGTGTAACACGCACCTGCCATGGCCGCGGAGGCCACAGCGACCTCACACGGGAGGCCAGACGCGGGCCCGGGCTCCTTCCCGGTCCCACTGTGACCTGTCCGGCACCCTCAGGCCCCAGCGTGCAGGTGGCACAGACCCCGACTCTCCAGGTGATTCTGCTACTGAATCGGCCTGAACTCACGAATGCCGCCTGCTCCCCGGGGACACGTGTGGGGGCTGCTACGGCACCGTCACCATGCTGCCGGCGCCGAGGGGCCGAATCCGAGGTGCTTCTGCGGAGGGGAGTCCCGGCACCACGTCGGCCGTGTGGAGGCGGGAGATGCGTGTGTCCCCGATCCCCTGTGCAGACACTAATTCTGTTTTCCGAGCTTGAATCTTCACTGGCGGTTCCTCGGCGCCCGTGCAAGTCGTTCAAACATTTGGAGATGAGATAATCGGGCTCGTTTCCTTGGGGCTGCGCTCGAGCGGGACCCAGCACCCGGCAGCTCAGCCCGGAGGCTGCTTCTCACCCCCAACCGCGAGCTGCGAGCGTCTCCCCCGGACCAGGTACCAGAGCTCTGGGTCGGGTTGGGGCAGCCCACAGACCAGGGACCCCTCCCCGGGCTCTGCTGGTGACCCGGGGCAGGGCGGAGGGGAAGGGAGAAGGAGAAATAATTCCTTCAATCATTCGTTGCTTTATTCAACACATATTTGGTGAATCCTAGCTTGAGCCAAGCCCTGTGTCACGCACTGAAGCTCAACCTCAAATAGAACACACCAAACTCCGGTCTCTCCTGGAGGTTATATTCAAGGGATGGGATCTTTATTTAATAAAACACAGTGTCAGCTGGCTACTGGAGCTCTGGGTCAGAGGAGGAGGGGGAGGCAGGGCTGCCAGGTGCGGTGGGCCAGGTTGTGCACTGCCCAAGTCTGGCAGTACAGTTCCCGTCAGTCACCCTAGAGTCCTACCCTCACAGGGACGGTTTCCCAGCAGATGGCAGTAACATGTCTGAGGAAGGGCCTGCTTGTCCTTTGCCCAAGGCCACCTGCTGGGCTTACGGCAGTGGGAGGAGGGGGGTCCTGCCAGGGTGAACCAGGGTTAGGACTGTCACTTCCAGGCAGCTCCGTCCCCCTCAGACAGCTCCTGACCAGGGCGCCGTCGTCTCGGCCCCCGCGAAGACTCAGGATGGGCCATGAACTCAGCTGTCCTCAGCGCCCAGACCGGAACGTGGAGACCACAGGTGCTGGGGGTGAGCCTCGGGGAGGTCGGCGACAGTGGAGACCTGGACAGGGCTCGTCCCCTCGGGGCAGTGACCTTCACGTTACACCAACACGCCTGGGCCGGCCAGGCACACCTGTCGGGGCTCCCGCAGCCCTGTACCCCGAGTGCCGCCCCGGTGACGGTCGCGTCTCGGGGACTCAGGGGCCAGCTGACCCGGACATTTGCTCCGGACGGAGGGGGCTCTTGGCTCCGACGCATCTGCTGCGGAATCCAGCCCACGGGCGGTTCAGGCACGGGGTGTCCGTCTGAAGGACAGCGGCTCTCCTGGAGAGGGTGGGCGGCGGGTCCCCGAAGGACGGCAGGTCCCTGGGGGACGAGGTGCCCCCTCCCCGCCCAGCAGGGAGTGGAGCCTGATGCTGGAGCCAGAGCCCCCGGTGGGGACCCCCCCCCCAGTCAGGGGCCAATCAGAGGCAGGGGGCTCGGGGAGGGGAGGGGGTTAAAGGGGAGCAGAGGCAGGTGGGCACGCGGGCCACGCCCTCCACGCAGGGAGGTCCACGGCGAGTTCAGGAGGCACAGGGATCCGGTTTCGAGCACACGTGGCTGGTGGACCGTGGGTGTCAGAACGCCCGTGGGCGCCTGGGCGGCCTGTGTGTGGCGCTTAGAAGGCGGTTGAGCAAACCACCTGCTCGGAGCGCGGGCGAGGAGGAGGGGGAGGCAGAGCGAGGTCACTGGGAGGTGGGATGGACTCTGTCCTCTTCGCCCTCAGGAGCTGCTTGGAACTGTTGCTCAGGAGGGACGGGTGGCAGGGGCGGCTGCCCCTCCGGCTTTGCCCAGCGGGGGTTCAGTGGGTCGCGCTCTGGACGTCCACCTCCCGCCATGCGTGTGTGCGCCGGCCCGTCCGAGCCGCGGTCTTCTTGATGGTGTGAGCACCTACCTGCACTGAGCGGATCTCACCTAAAATCTGGGCGATTTTGACCCTGCACGGGCCCCAGGGGAGGCAGCAGCCGGCTGATCCTGGGAGCACCGTGTGCTCAGAGCAGAGGGGGGGTCTCAGCGTGCAGAGGGAGTATGTGTCCTCGTCATGATGACCCTGGGGGAAGCCGCGAGCGCTCTGTGGCGCCCCGTGCCAGGTGCCGTCTCACTGGGCCCCGCGTGGTCGCTCACTCATCCCCAGCACAGCCCCTGAGGTTCCAGGTGGGATTCTGTCCCCATCTTAGAGATCAGGAGACTGAGGCCCGGCAAAGCCTAGTGGACCCGCCGCCCCCGGCTGGTACGGGCGGGGTTGGGCTGGGCTGCCGGGAGAGTGCTCCTGGCCCCACACTGACGGGACCCTTCGGGGCTGGCGGACTCCTGCCACCTCTTGCCGGGCCAGCGGGCGCCTTGACCAGTACTTTCCAGCCGGGAAGGAATGCTGTTGTCACCTCCTCCTGGGGGCAGGCAACACTGCCATCGTCCCCCTGTGCACCCCGGGCCTGTCTCTGCTGGACGTGGGTTCTGCTGGGTCCTGTGGTAGGCGCCCGGTTCAGGGAGCTGTGCCCCCGGCCCTGCCCTTGGGAGGCCCCTGGCCTCACCCAGGGGATGGGGGGAGGGCCCCTGAGGGTGGTAATGACAGGGGAGACCCGGGGTAAGAGGGCTTGGACTTCCGTGCAGGGCAGCGGGGAGCCGCAGAAGGCTGTAGAGGAAGGGCGTGGTGCCCTCGGGGTCCCCAGGGAGCCTCTTCATTGGTGCTGAGGCCTCGGCCATGTCCACCCTCACAGCTGTGCCCTCCACCCACCCCCATGCCCAGATCTGTCCCCTTTGCCCTTAGGGGACAGCCTCCAGGAGGGTCACAGGGAGGACGTGCCGTGCTGCAAAGAGCGTCATTCAGGGCCCGATGCTGGGGGCCGGAGGCTGGAGCTGGAAATAGACCGGCTGTGACCCCACAGGGCATAGGTCATGGGACCACGGTCCCGGGGTCACCCTTCCTGCTCCCGCGGGAGGCGGTCCCGGGCCGGGGGAGGCCAATCCCCAACAAGGCCGCCTTGTGTGGCTCTCTGAGGGCCTTTCACGAGGGAGCCCCAGCTGCGGCTCCCTCCCCTCGAAGGCCCCCTGGTCCCCCACCGCGGCCCTGGCAGTGGGGGAACAGCCCGCGGTGGCCTGGGGAGGGCCTGGGAAGGAGCCGGCCCCGCAGGGACCCCACAGCGGCCCGGCCCCTCCTCCCGGACACAGACCTGTGGCGGCGACCCTGGGTTCCCACTGCAGTCGGGCCTGCGGTGCTGGAGAAGCTTCTGTCCGGGAAACGGGGACGGGGCACTCCCACCGCGGTGGCCGTGCCCATGGGATCAAGTGCCGTGTGTCCCGTGTGTGCACACGCCCCTCCGCCCTGACCTCCCAGGGCAGGAGGTGGGTGGGGTCTCTGTTCTGAGAGCACTGCGCACGTGGAGGGTGACTGTCTGGGGCCCGAGGTGAGCCTCCCTCTGCCAGGAAGGGCCCCTCTAGTGCTCCCCGTGGAGCCCCGTGAGGTGGCAGCCCCAGCCCCGGTCCGGCGGGGGTCTCAGGTCCCCCTGTGCCCCGAACCCACTGCCTCCTCGCCCCAGGTGTCTGCAGGGCAGAGCTCCGTGGACACAGTGTCACTTTGGGCCCGCGCCCCACGCCCTGTACCCGTCCTCGCCCGACACGTCCTGATTCAAATGCACCCGGACAGTGCCCAGTGCTGCCGCGCCGACCCGCTGAGTGAGCGAGGGACGGGCGACAGGCCGGCTCAAGTACTGAGGGCTCTGAGCACGGCCTGGAGCTCCCCCAAGGATGAGCTAACTGGGGCCACACTGGAAATGTGCCCGTGTGTCCCCAGAGCAGCCGAGGTCACTATGTTCCTCTCCTGGCCTGTCCAGCCTTACTGCCAGCACCAGCAGCTCCCAGTTCCTCATCCAAGAAGCTTCTGGAACATTCCGCTGAGCCCCCACTTTCTGAATTAACAGGCCATGTCTATGGCTGCAAATCCTCCAATTTTGGGGAAGAGCAGCCTCCTGAATGTCGTTGAGATGTGACTTGATGAGCCCCAGGCGTCCATGGGGAACCCTTCCTGCAGGCAAGGGGATGGGGGGGTGTCAGGACGGCGAGGTGTTGCTGGCGGGCACCGAGAGCCTCTTTTGGGAGAGGATTCTATGCTCTCATGGGCCCTTCACAAGCCCCAGTGTAGACGGGGATCCCCGGTTCTGCAGGAAGGATGCAGAGCCGCGTCCTCGCTGTCCTCACTGGATCCTGACCAGGGGCGGGAAGCACACAAGGAGGTGGGAGCACTCCTGTCTTTGGGATCTGGTGAGCCGTGTACCGGGAGCCAGGCCCTGCAGGCGGCAGAGCGGGGCCCCCCGCTGTCCAGCCTCGCACACCCCCCTCTGTTGGCAGAGCGTTCTCCCACCCGAGGCTGACTTGGGGGGCCCGTGCCTGGTGTCAGATCAGAAGCCTCCAGAAGGCCTAGTTCATAATGCAGATCCCTGGGTCCCGGCCCAGACTCCCAGGACAGAGGACGGCGTCGGGGAGAGCCAGACGCTCACAAGGGACCAGCCCCCGGTCGCTCATGTCCCCGGAGCGTGAGAACCAGGGCGCGGGCACGAGCTGGCGGGCGGTGTCCACACCCTTGAAGTGCTCAGTCGCTCGCTCAGTCACTCACTCACTCATCAGATCCTCCACTCGGGACTCACTGGGGACGCAGCAGTGGGTGAGCAGTCCCGAGCCCGTGCTCGGGGCACTCCCATTCTGGCGGGGGCCGTGCAGGAGGCAGGCGGCGTGGAGGGGTTACCTGCGGAGGGGGACCGAAGGCCGAGGCCCGGGACCGAGGGCGATAGGCCAGACGGCGAAGCTCCGGCGGTCCGGGAGGGAGGCCGTGCGGGAACCCAGAAGCCACCAGGAGTTCCCGAGGCCTCCCGGGAGCACAACTAAGCTGCTTTTCCGGCCGCTGGGCCACGAGGGCAAGACGCGGAGGGAGCCCCGGAAGGCCCTTCCGTCCCGAGAGGCTGCGTCTGCGCGGGAGGCGTGCTGAGCGCCAAGTGGTGCCGCGTCGGCCGGGGCACCATCCGTATTAACCACGGAGGCTGCTAGCGTTCCTCCTGCACGGCCGGCCCCTAAAGTATACACGCGGCACAGACGACCCAGCAAATCGGAGGCAAGGGGGGGGAGGGACCTGCCCTGAGGGGCGCGCAGGACAAGCGCCCGGCAGAGGAGCCCACCCTTCCCCCGTCCCTGTGACTCCGACAAGACTGAGCCCCAGGACTGCCCCGAGGGATTCCAAAGGAGGAGATGGACGTGCTTGTAACCCAGGGGACCCTTATGTCATCGGAACACCCTCATTGAGACCTACTGTGTGCTTGTAATGCAGGGGACCCTTATGTCATCAGGACATGCTCGCTGAGACCTACTGTGTGCTTGTAACCCAGGGGACACATTCTGTCATCAGGACACACTCGCCAAGCCCTACTGTGTGCCGGCACCCTGCCTGGCGTGGAGAAGGGCAGTGCCCAGGGCAGGACTGTGTCCTGGAGCACCTGTGTTCCGGGCGGTCGGGAGCACTGGAGTCCCAGGGACTCCTGCAGCTTTGCCTGGTGTGGAGTCTCGAACTTGCTTTGAGCACAGTTTGCTGTCACTGGTCCCGAGGCAGGTTCAGCGGCCGCCAGGGCCTTGGATGGGAACCGCTCAGGATTCCGGTCATGCACCAGGGAGGATTCTGGAGCTTTAGCGCCTTCCGCGTCCCAGTCACTGGGGAGCAGGGGGTCCCAGCGGGTGGAGCCCGAATCATGCAGAATCGGACCATACACGTCGTGATCCGGGGTGAAGAGAAGCGAGGGCAGAGCCTGTTTTGGGGGCAAGGTGCCTGCCTCCCCCCACTGCCAGTGACCGAGAGAGTCTGCCAGGGGCAGGGCCCCACTTGCTGGTGAGCAGGGTTTCTCCTAAGGGCCAACGGGTGAGCGGGCGCTGATGCCGCGAGTCCGCCGTTCAGCTCCCAGGCCCCCAGCTCCTGGCGAAAGCAGCTTTTCCCTGCTCCAAGCACTTGCCTGCCACGGAGATGCTACCAGCGCAAGGCCGATTATCATCAGAACCTTCGTATCCGTGGCTTCCCACATTTTCCAGGGAGGATGACGGGGCCGAGGGTGGAAATTCTCTCTCTCTCTTTTGGATCCTGTTGGATCTGAAACCTAGTGATTCTTCTGTGGGTAATTGTAGAATTAAGGGCTATACAAATTTCTTTTAATACATCTGAGTTGGAGAAATCAGTGGCTGACGTGGAGATCTCACATTAAATAGTTTAAAGAAGCGTTTTCCTTCTGTTCTTTGCTACACAAAAGTTGCTAAGTAGCCAAGTTCCCACCCCTGATGCTAATCAGCTTAATCTCCGAGCCCTGGTGTATGTCTGCTTTTTTTGGGTCTAAAAATGGAACAAAAATGTTATATAATTACTCAGTGAGAACTGCGTCGAGTGGTTCTGTGCTGGCGGAGGAGGGAATTTGTAATCCATCTGTTCCCTGGGAGACCCGCCTGCAAAGCAGGGTCTTCCCGGAGCAGAGCTGAGTTTCTGAGACTCAACTTTGTGATTTGTCTGCTTCTCTCCTCCTGCACGCTTCCCGTGTGTATGGGGTTTAAGTTACCCGCGGATAGGGCCACCCCTCCGAGGGAACCACCTGGTCGCTTAGGCTCGAGGAAGCTTCGGGAAGCCTGAAGGAGCTGAGAGCTAATTGTGAAACGCAGACGGATGGATCTTGGGGGAACTCTCACCGTCAGCGTCGATTATTCATGAACCTAACTCATGAGGGTATGTGCGTTGTCATGGTAACAGGTGGTAGGGATGATGCGCTAAGGAGTGCGGAGAAGACATTTCTGTAAGTTAGGACTGGCAGTTGCAAGGGAGGGAGACCCAGTTCTTGCTGGGTGGAGGAAAACTGGCGTGTCTGTCTGTTTGTAAACATTGAGAGGCTACGGGACCCTGACTTACGGGGCTGCGGTCAGGGCTACGGTCCCCACTGGGACAGGAGTGGAACTCCCGCCCCCGCCCGCAGCGTCCTCGGCACTGGAGTCTAACCCGTCAGCGCACGGCCACGTTATGATAAGCATCACAACGGGGAAGCACTGAAAAAGAGACTCTTAAATACCAAGAACAAACTGAGGGTTGCCGGAGGGTGGGGGGGATGGGCTAGAGGGGGGACGGACATTGAGGAGGACACTTGTTGGGATGAGCGCTGGGTGTTGTCAGTCAGTGATGGATCACTAAATCCTACTCCTGAAACCATTATCGCGCTGTATGCTAACTAGCTTGGATTCAAATTAAATAAATAAATAAACGACAAATAAGCGATTTGATAAAGTCTGGGGGTGGATGGAGGTTTAAACATGGGAGGTGTAGAATTCACTGTGTACTACGTGGAGGCAAACGCACCCATAGGGTTAAATTTGTAGTTCTTAACGTCACAGACGAACGACCGACACTCGCTGAGTGAAGCACAGAAACCAGATGCAACTCAACGTGCAGTCGCTGGACGCGGCTCAGGGCCGGGCAGGGGGTGGCGTGTGCACGTCCCCGGGCGCCTCGCCCCCTGGTGGCTGGAGGATGCCAGGCAAGAATTTCAATTCCTTCAGCCTCAGTCTCCCCGTCTGTGATATGGGTCGACAACGAAACCTATCTCAGGGCCCTAGGGGTTTGGTGAGGCCGTCGCAGGAAGCACGGCCGTCGGTGGCGGCGGGCTCCCAGCGCATGCCAGCCAGCGGGACTCCTTCCAGGTCGTCCGCAGGAGGAAGTCTGTGGCATTCAGGGCTCTCCAGGCCTAAGCGACAGGCCTGTGCAGACGGACGCCGGTGAGGCAGAGCACGTGCGGCCTCGACTAGGGAAGGTTCCGGGACGGGCGTGCAGCTGGGTGGTCCAGGGCTCGCTGGTGAGTGGGTCTCAGCCCTGCTCCCCGCGGGCAGCAGGACTCCTCAGGTCCCGTGGGGACCTTCCGTCCCGTCTTAGGGAAGCGGGGAGACGGCTAGGACGGAGGATGAGGTCACCCGGGAGAGAGGTCTCCCGAAGCCAGGGACGGAGAGCTGGCCTCCCCGGCTGCCTCCCCACTGCGGCCCAGCGAGGCCGAACCCGCCTTCAGAAACGTCGGCCCCGCGGCCTCCTGACCCCCTCCTGACGCCCCGGCAGGCAGGACACCTCAGCTCCGAAGAGAGTTTTTCCCTTTGCGCTTCCCTTCAGGCCAGCCCGACACGGTTGCGTTGTTCTACTGCGTCCCCCAAAGCTGCCCCGGGGACCCGTGGTCTGAGTCCTTCGGGGTCGGGGGTCGCGGGCACCAGCTCGTTCCCCCAGGCGCCCCTCGCTGCAGGCGCTGAGCCGGGGACCGCCCTCCCGCAGGACCCGGCCCTCCCACGCCTGCCGCGGCCTGCTCCCGACGCTCGCCATCGACCTCATTTTGGGAGGATTTTCTGCCGTCTGTGCCCGGCGCTTCTCCAAACGTTTGAGTGGCACCGGCACAGGCTCCTAAGCTGTTTTTATTTCTAATTGGTTTGTCCCGTGGGAAGACAAACAAGCCATCTAAAGAAAACAGAACCGATGTGATAAGCGCCCAGAGGCCGAATGGGACACTTAGTCTTGTAACTTAGGACAGACCCACCTGAGGTGATGAATTCCAGGGGTGGTGGGTGGAGGGGGGGTGCATTAGAACCGCGGTGTTCTCAGTTACAGACCTTCTGTGTTTGTTCCTTCTTCTGTTCCAGCGAGCCTTGTCAGGCAAACGCAATAATTACTTTTCTCCTGTTCCTGTGACCAGCATGCTGAACTTGGGGAGAAAGAAGTGAATCTATCACAGTATATGAAAGGCCCTCACAAATTATGCCACAGGGACTGTTGCGAGGGTGAAAAAAAAAATGCAGCCAAGAAAATACCGAAGCCGGTTGCTATGGTCTGAAAGTTTGTGTCCTCCCCAAATTCATGTTTAACAATTCATTTTTTTAAAATGTTTATTTATTTTTGAGACAGAGAGAGACAGAGCATGAGTGGGGGAGGGGCAGAGAGAGAGGGAGACACAGAATCCGAAGCAGGCTCCAGGCCCTGAGCTGTCAGCACAGAGCCCGACGCGGGGCTCGAACTCACAGACCTCGAGATCATGACCTGAGCCGAAGTCGGCCGCTCAACTGACTGAGCCACCCAGGCGCCCCCAAATTCATGTTTAAATCTTACCTCCCAGTGTGATTGGTGTCGGGAGGTGGGGCCTTTGGGGGCGATTAGGTCATGAGGGTGAAGCCCCCTGAATGGGGTTCGTGTTCTTGAAAGAGACACCGGGTTCCCTGCCCTCCTGCACCCCGGGAGGGCACAGCGCGAGGACGGCCTCTCCGAGCCAGGAGGGGCGTCTCCCCAAGGGCTGAATCCGCCGGTCCCTTGATCCCGGACGGCCAGCTTCCAGAACTGTGAGAAATCAGGGTGTGTTGCTTGTACGTCTGCAGTCTCTGGGGTCCCGACAGCATCCCGAAGGGACTGAGACCCCCATCACGGCAGTGGAACTCACGGTCGGCCTCCCCCTCTTCCTCCCAACCGAAGGCACGACGTTTGGCGGACTCTTTGTCGGATATTTTGGAAGTCCCTGGAGGCCCCACAAAGCGACCCATCATTCACGAGGGCAGGAGACTCGGCCTGTCTTAGGTCAACAGGGGCTCATCTCGAAGGGTCACAGGGATGAAGAGATGAAGAGGGCTTTGTGCAGGGGGACAGGGGTCCGAACGCGTCTCCGACCCCGGCCCCCAGGGCCAGGCCGCACCGTTCCTGAGAGGGTCGGGGACGCCGCGTTCCGCCAGCCCGTGCGCACAGAGGGGGTTGGCTGGGCCGTCTTATAATTGCCATACTCATCAGACACCTCAAGGGGTTGGCTGTTCTTAATAGTATTTGCGTTTTATTTTTGAAGCCGATGATAAATGCCGGGGAGACATCTCAGTGTGTAACGCGTTCCCTGTCCCTGACCCCCAGGCCGCCTGTCCCCGTCTCCACGGACAAGATGTGGCCAGATCCTCCACCCCAGGAGGCGGCCCGAACACTTACTGCCATGAGGCGCGATGCCAGGGGCCGGGGTCAGAGGCCGCCCCTCACCTCAAGGTCAAACAAGAGAGACCCTGCCCTGATGTCCGACTCTCTTGAGTGTTCTTGCACTGTCCGCACCCTAGCCACCCCCCGCTCCCACCTAAGTGCTCACGAGCATGGGTAATATCAAGTAAAATCAAGAATCACAGACTTGGGGCGGGGAGGCTCAGGGGACAGCCCGTGCGTTGATGGCAAGTGACATCGAACGTGACGACAGGAAGGCACGGTGTCGTCAGGAAGAGTCACCCCTGGGTCACACAGATGCCACTTTCCTGGCTCTCACAGCCCCTCCCCACCCCCAGCAGCGCGGGTCAGGGAGTGCTCGATGCGGAACTCGTCACCACGACCCCACTGCGGTCACATAGCGTTGAAGCGCTCACGAAGGGCACTCCGGCCTGAGACTGGAAACAAGCAGCCGGGGAGGGAGGTGCGGCCGGGAACCCGGGGGTGGGGGTGGGGGCCTGCGAAGACACAAGAGAGACAGGACACCGCCAGGGACAGACTCCAGCCCCACCGTGCGCCCAGCCTGGACGGAGGCAGGACGCGGGCGTGTGTCTCCAAAGGCGCTTCCTCCTGCGGGAAACGCCTGGGGACGGTGTTAGGACGCCTCCCCTCTTGCGGGGAGGACTTAAAAGATGGAGGAACATTTGATAAAGTCTCGAGAAACAATAAAGGCAAGAAGTGTGGGGTGATTCACGTGGTTGCCTTGGTAACCGGGGTCCTGCCGGAGAGTGAAGCAGAAACACGCGTGTTTGGAGCTTCGTTGGTTGTTTCTGAGGAATCCGGGCTTCCTCTCTCTGAGGGTTTCTTCCAGAAATTACAAGGGGGGGTGGTGGGAACGAGGTGCCCCTGGCCCGCGGCAGGAGCCTGGCGGTTGGGGTGGGACAGGCGCGCCCCGTCTCAGAGGCCCCGAACCGGCCCCACGGGGAGGCGAGGCCCTTCGTCCCGGACCCCGAGGCAGGAAGGGGCGCGCAGGCGGCTGCGGGGCGCGGGTTTGCCCGACTCCGGGAGCTCGAACCGCGTTCCCGGGGACTCGAGGGCGTCCCTCGGCTTGCCCTCCCCCGCCCCCCCCGAGACAGCCCAGGTGTCAGCGGCCAGTGTGTGGCCCTAAAAGCGTGAGGCTTGCGTTCTGTCCGGGACGCTGTTGGCCTGGCAGTCCCCGAGGCAGAAGGAGGGAGGGCAGGGGATGGTCCCCAGGACACGGGTGACAGGTGCGAGTGCCGGCCCCTCTCTCTGTGCCCACCATTTCTTCTAAAATCCCCCCCCCATCTTCCCATCCCACCCTCTTCCTCTCTCTCCAGCCACCCCCTGGGCTGGGAACAGGCCTGGTGACCGCGGGTCCCCACACCGGAGCCCCCCAGGGCGCAGGAGGCCGCACTCTGCACGCGCCCCACGTCGACCAGAGGCCCCGGAGCCAAGCCGGCAGTGTCCCCCCTTCCCCTCGTCTTCCACTGGAAAGCAGGCGGGGCTCTGGGGCCCAGGACCTGGTGTGTCCACTTGATCATCCCAGTGCCGTTGCGTAAACCCCGACCCTCCCAGTTCTAAACTCAAAGGGCATGGTGTTGGAACCAGCGTCATAGGCCTCAGGCCTCAGGCACAGTGGGACCCCGGGTTCGGGCCAGGCCACTGGTACTTCGTTTCTTCTCCCTTCCTCTTGTGGGGATGGGAGGGGGCAGGAGGGGAAGGTGGGGGATGGGGTAGGTAGGGACATGGGGATAGGAGGGGGCAGGCGGGTAGAAAGGGGCAGG
>PITB01030512.1:0-16817 GCA_004024585.1 Paradoxurus hermaphroditus
CACTTGAAGTAGGAGACCGAGAGCTGCTTTCTCTGACGCCCACGGACCACCCCCCGTCTGTCACCACGCACCTCCGCAGGGGCCGCTGGCGGCTCCGTGTCCCGCCCCGGCCGGCCCCTGGGCTCACCGCCCTCCCAAGGCGGCCGGGCGCAGTCCCGTGCTGGAATCCTGCAGGCACGTGGGAGGCGGCCGGGCTGAGCCGCAGGTGCCCTGGGGCGCCCGGACACCCTCCCGCCGAGGAGTCTGGGAACGCGCCCGGCACGGTCCCGGCTGGCCTCGCAGCCCTCAGACACCCCGGTCTCGGGCCCTGGGGATGCGAGCTCTGGCTTACCAGGGACGGACGGACAGACGGACAAGCTCGGAAACCGCGCAGGGCTCCAGGGGCCCCGGCTTGCCGGGCGCGCGTCTGTTTCCCTGAGCCTAACTGGCCGACAGCCGGGCCGCAGGGACCCGCTTGCCGGCAGCTCGGAGAAAGGGAAGTCTCTCTGTTGTACAAGCAAACGGGACGTTTCCTGCCCGAGCCTTTCGGGACCGGCAACGTGGAGGGAGGGAGTTTAGTCCGGGCGGACCCCTCTCGATGATTGATTAAAGCAGCTTTTGTAAACGCCTGTCTGGGAAGGGCCGGGGCGCCGTGGCGGCCCAAGCTCTGGCGCCTATCAGAGCTCTGAGGAGGGACGCCTGGGGACACCTGCGTGGAGGGGAGCACGCAGCGTGTCTCCGGGTGTCGCGCAAAATCAACCATCATCAGAAAACCCGAGCGGGGGCCCTCTCGGGTCAGCCCTGTGTGGGGACACTGAGGTGGACATGCACGCAGTGAGCTATGGGGGCCCTCCTGCGGCCTCTGCCCCCAGCACGCGCGGGGCCTGACTCCAGGAGCTTTCCGGCTGCCATCACGCCGGCCATCACCTCCCCCCTCCCCCTCCCCGGGAAGCCTTGCTCCCCCGGCTGTGCTCTCTCGAGCCTAGGGCTCTCCTTTCCCAGGAAGCTTGCTTTCCAAGCAGCTCTGGCGCCAGCAGCTGGAGGCTGTTTTTAGGGATGAGCCGACAGCGCGGCATTCGTACTGAATGTTCTGAGCTGGCCTGGCCCTTGCGGGGTGCACCAGAGGGAACCACCTAACGGGAAATGGAAGGGCTTCTCAGCCCCGACGCTGTCCGGCATTCCATTCGGCTGCCTGGCGTGCTTTCTCTCAAGCTGCATTCAAAGAGCGGCTGCCGGCCGTCCGGCTCTCCTCCCTCCTCCCTCCTCCCTCCCTTCTCCGTGTCCCTGCCCTTCCTGAGCCCCGGCCAGGCTCTGCGGCCCCCCAGTCCCCATCTGCAGCCGCAGAGCCTCAGACCGAGGCCCCAAGCCAGCGGGGCAGGCCCAGGAGGTGCTCGGCGTCCGTGCCCTCCGGGAGGGGCCTGGATCTGGGGTCACACACACCAGCGACGTGTCGTCCCTGTGACCAGGAACTCCTTGGTGGGCTCGTGCCGGCAGGCGGCCCCCGGGACCCCTGCTTCGGGTCGCTGCAGTCTGCGGGGAGCGAGGAACCTCAGACTTCCTCTTCCCCAGGCTCACGGCCAAGTGGGGCAGCGGGACCTCACGGCCAACCGGCAGGGCCAGCTCCCGGGGGAGTGGAGTCTCCTCCTCAGGCCAGTGCTCTCGGCCACCGCCCTGCCCTGTGCCCTGTGCCCCTCCCCCCATGCTGGCCCAAGGGAAAGGGCATGGGGGAGCCGGACTGGGAGGACTCGCTGCTGCCCTGGTTCCCAGGGACCCCGTGGGCTGTCAGCACCCTGGGCTCCGACGAGGGGCCCCGAAACGACAGCGCCTGGGTAGTCAGCTGTCTTCCTAGAAGGCGTGGAATCTGCCGTCCTGGTAAGGGTTCCCAGGGGGCCCTGTGGGCTGCTGGGGTCCTCCCCGCCAATGCCACTCCTGGCAAAGCGTGGGAGCCGGGAGGGATCCGCCCGCCAGCCCCGGGGACGGCACGGGGGGCGCCTCCCCTCAGTCACAGCCGCGGTTGGGACACGCCGTGGAAGGGAAGGAGCCTCAGAGGCCCGGGCCTGGCTGACCCCCCGTGGGGTGGGGAGCAGAGAGGCATCTGCCCACCCTCACCACGCCCACGACAGGTGGCACTCGGGGCTGTCGCTGCCCCGTGCCCTGTCCCCGAAGGCCCCGTCCCTGACACTTCCGAAGTCCAGGACAGCAGAGATGGAGAGAGAGAGCGCGGGCTGTGGGCAGCGTGCGGCCCCCTTCAAGAGCTCAGAGGGGCTCTGCGTGATTCTTTTTTATTTTAATGTTTTTTATTTTTTGAGAGAGAGAGACAGAGCATGAGCAGGGAGGGGCAGAGAGAGACACACACAGAATCCAAAGCAGGCTCCAGGCTCTGAGCTGTCAGCACAGAGCCCGATGTGAGGCTTGAACTCATAGACCGTGAGATCATGACCTGAGCCGAAGTCAGGGTTTAACCCGCTGAGCCGCCCTGGCGCCCGGGCTCCGTGCGATTCTCATAGCCTCCAGCGCAGGGCTGGGCCGCTTCCGGCCACCTTGCTCCCTGAGTCCTGAGTCCTAGTGTTCACTGTCCCTGGAGGCCTGTGGTCAGAGACCCGCCTTCGCCCCAGGTGGTCTCAGCAGGGCCAGGGCCCGGGGTCTGGGAGGGCAGGGGTCAGGTGCTCAAGTCACTGGAAGGACCTGGAAGCCCCGTGCTGTTTGCACGGCCATTGAAATCCATACAGGCCCTCAACCTGCCACCATTTTGCATTGCATCTGCATAAAAGCGTCCAAGGTCCATCTTCTGTCTTCCTTTAAAGGCGCCCCGCATCGCGCCTCAGCTCCGGACCTGGCCGGACATGGCCTGAAGGGGCGTGCTGGCTTCTGGGAAAGGAGGGGTCAGGAGCTGCAGGCTAGGCTATGGCTCGTCACTGTTGACAATACAGGCTGGCCAGGTCACTCTGCCCCGAGGGCGACGGCGCCTCCCCGTCGTGAGGGCTAACCCCAGCGCTGGCGGAGAGAGCTCTCTCCTCCCCCTGGGAGGAGAGCTTTCTAGCAGGACGCTGGGACGGGGTTCTGGAGCCACACTGCCTCAGGGCGAGTCTGTGTCCCTCCCCGGCCTGGCGATGCCACCTCTCCAAGCCACTTCTCTTGTTTTAGGCTCGTGTAAGCTCCAGGAGCAAGCTTTGCACGCCGGGTCCCGGGGGAGATGGCGCTTCCCAAAGCAGTCACACCAGCCTCCACCCCCACCCACAAACTCCTCTTCCAGTGTGACCGACCTTCCTATCCAGGGTCCCTGTCCCCTCCCCTGGAGCCCGTCTCCCCAGAGACTGTGCCGGAGCCTGCCCCAGGAGCACAGAGGCCGCCGGGACCCTCTCTGTGGCTTTGGAGGACACTCACATGGCCAGTCCCAACTTGCCAGCGGGAGCGACTGCAACCCCCGCCCCCCCATCCCCTAGCTGACTCTCGCGGGACCCTGAACCAGAGGCGCCCGGTGAGTCCTGCTCCAGCTCCCGCCCCACAGAAACCAGGAGACATCTGAGGGTCGCTGTTGCATTTCGAGGCTTTTTGCCGCTTAGTTGCTGCCTCAGGGCAGGTGCGCGGCTCCTGAATCCGAGGGCAGCTTCTCCGCTCCGCGAGGCGCCTTCACAAAGTGGGGACCGTCCGCCTCGCAAGATGAATAAAATATCTGTGGCTTCCACTGACCGTTCCAGTATCGATTTCCAAGGTTTCGGGAAGCGGCTCTCTCGTCTCTCACAAAGCGGAAAGCGCGTCCTATGGCCTCTCCCTCCTGGGGGTCCCCAGGCCACCTCGCCCCCCAGTCAGTACATACAGGCACCTGGGGTCTGGAGTTTCCCGTTTCCAGACAGAAAGTTGCTGGAACCCGCAAGAAAAGGCTGGTGACCCGCAAGTTTGCCTGGACATCTGGAAAGTAATTTTAAATATTTATGCGTGACCTGCAGGAGATTACACGTGGGCCGTGGGGAGCTTCGGTTACAAAGTGATCCACTAGAGGAGAAAGAATTAAGTTCTCTGTGGAGGAAGCATTTTATATTCCTGCCTGAAGTGTTGTTCTCTTCTGCTTGGACGTGTGTGCGAAAGGAAACCGTGCTCACAAAGGGAAGCCGTCGGAAAGAAGCTGAGCGGTTGGAATGAGGGGTGCCCTCGGAGCCCCCTCTAAGGGGAGAGCAGAAGCGTTGGCCGTGAACCCCCCGCTGCCCACGCAGGACTTGTCAGTTCCTTCCAGGGGCAGCTTCCAGTGTGGGTGGCTACTGTTCCGCGGTTGGGGACCGGGCCGCTGTGTCAGGGACCCTGTGTGTGCTCACCCCTCCCTCTCCCGCTGGGGCACCAGGTCCCACTGCAGGTGCATGAGGCCCTGAGACCTGGTCTGCGCTCGGTCCCTTAGTTCCTGCATCTTCTTTCATGGTCCACTGGCCGGATGGCGACAGGCGCTCTGGGTCCGTGTGACTGTGTGGACCAGACCCTTCCCTCCCCGCCTGCATCCGACTTGGGGGGGGTGTGGACACGTGTGCTCACTGTGTTAAGCCACAGGCTCCTGTCACCTGGGCTAATGGTCCTGTGAACCCTTGGGGGACAGGCGCGCATCCGAGTGCGCCCCGTGTTTGCGGAGTTAGCTGGCAGCTCTTGGACTAAGTGAGAGGGAGAGGTGTGTGCCTGTCTCGGGACAACGTGCGGCTCCGCGTTCCCCTTCCTGCGCCTCCACAAGATGAAGGAGGAGGAGGGGGCCGGGCTCCAACACGGGATGGGACGGGGACACACACCGTCAAGGCCCCGGCGTCGCTGAGAGCAGAAAATCTCTCTCGGGAGTTTCCGCCCGGGGGGGACGGAGAGCAAACGGGGACATATGTCCTGTGTGTTTGCCGTTTTTAAAAGATTATTGATTTATTTTGAGAGAGAGAGAGAGAGCATGCACGTGCGAGTGGGGGAGGGGCAGGGAGGGAGCCGCAGAGTCGGAAGCAGGCTCCAGGCTCCGAGCGGTCAGCGGGACTGAAGCCCGCGAACCGTGAGGTCGTGACCTGAGCCGAGATCGAGAGCCGGCCGGACGCACAACCGACTGAGCCGGCCCGGCCGCCTCTTCCAGACAGTTCCGCTCGATTGTTCTCGTCGCTAACCACAACCGGCGAGAAGAGAGCAAGCCGACGAGGAAGCGCCGTGTCGGCCGCGTCTGGGGAAGCCGGCCGTCGGGGACTCTGGAGGGAAGCCCAGGCGCCCGGCGAAGGACGGAGGGCAAACGGACTTCGGCGTGAGCCTTACGCTCGCCGTCTCCAGTCCGTGCCGTGTGTGCGCTGACACGCTCGCCCGCACGGGTGCCGTGCTCCCTCCTGCCCACGCTCAGGCCGGGACACCGGGCACCTCCCCCGCGGGCCACGCAAGCCTGCTGGGAATCGGACGGCCCGTGGGCGCCCTCCACCCTCGGCTCCGGGGCGTACGGGTTCACCAGGTTTTCACTGGAAAACACCGAAGAGAGACACGCAAGAGGCTGCAAACAGTGACCGCCGTCTGTTTGCACGGGATGGCGCACGTGGGGCGGAGACACGCCGGTCAGGTGTCCGGCCCCTGGAATGGTTTTGTGCAGGATCTTCCCGTCCGAGGGGAGATGCTGAGTGGGGACGCGGGGACAGGGCGATGCCACTCCTGTTCGCCGTCGCGTTTGGCTGAACCGCGGGCCTGGCTGTGTGCCGTGGGCCGAGCGGTCGCACCCGTGCCCGCACAGGGGGTTTATTGCAGTTCGTGCCTAGAATCACCCGGGTTTCCTCTGCAGACTAGGAGGCTCTTTGAAAGCTGGAGCCGAAACCCACGACAGACAGAATCCAACAGCTCGCCTCTGGCTTTCTCTTCTTTTTCCTCTTCTCCTTTTTTTTTTTTTTTTTTGAGCTAAAGAATGATCTTGGCCAGAGCCTTCTGTCTTTTCAGTGCCCAGGCGTTTGATTTAAAGTGGGGTTTTTTTGCCCAAACAGCATGCTCTGGATGCCTGGGTTTGCAAAGAGCAGCTGGGATCCCGGCCACAGCGAGTCGCATCTGCCTGCCGGTGCTTGGGCGAGGAGATTTTCCTGTGGCTCGCAGGAGCGTCGGTCCCCCGCAGAACCTTCTGATCCGTGGGCTGGCGGATTCCAAGTTTACGATTGTATCTGCTCCCTCCCGCCGTGGGAGACAGATTCCTCCCCGGGCTGCGGCGGCGGCGGCGGCGGCTGCGGACGAGTGGGCTGTGCGGTCGTGCTCTGCTCTTTTTAGCACACAGATTCGTCTTCCTCCGGCTTCGGGAGGCGGGGGCCGGGGCAGGGGTGTCGGGGCGGCCCCGCCTCGCCCTCCCTCCTCAGCCTCGCTTAAAAAGTGGCTAAAAAGGCAAACCTCCCAGCCTAAGCCACGAGGGCCCAGGCACAGAGGGCTGGGGCGTCCCTGGGGTGGGCGACCACATGGATTGTGCCTGCAGGGGCCCCAAATTCTTTGACACGCCTCCAAGTGGGAGGTGGGGTCCCCATCCCCTTCTCTCGATTCCAGGTGGGTCTGTGGCCCCCTCACCCCGTTGCTTAGTGTTTTTTTTGGGGGGATGTGGAGTCCCGGAAGATTTGCCTGGTGTTTTGGGGACCCCGGCTCTCAGAATGCTCCCTCCCGGCATGGTCACACGCTGTTAAGGAAGCCCAAAGCCCATGGAGAGGTCACATGTGAGTGTTCCCAGGGTCACCGGCCCCACGGCCCCCAGCTGTTCTGAGCCCCCCTGCTGGGGATGCAGGCCTAGGGAGCAGAACAGCGCCCCCACTGCGCCCAGCCCGAACCCTGACCCAAGGCACCCGGGAGCACAGCCGACGTGTTCGGTGGGGGGGTGTCACACAGTAAGGGACCACCAGGTCCCAGGTGAGTCTCCCTTCCTGACGGACGTGAGGTCCAGGGCTGAGGTGGCAGAGACACAGCCAGCAGGCGTGGGTCCTTCCGGTGCACAGCCCCCTCCCAGCTGCTAGCCGCTGCCCCTTGGCACGAGCGAGGCCAGAGAGCGGAGCCCGGCGGCCCGTGGTCGGCAGCTCTCGGTGGCTCCAAGTGGCTGCCATCTCCTGGGATGAAACCCCGTCCGGCTGGGAGGCTGGGCTCTGCCGTCAGGGGCCGGAGGCTCGGGGCAGCTCTCAGATGAGGGAAGACAGAGTCTGCCCGAGATGGGGGTGAGCCGGGAGGAACCAGGCCACTGGCCTCTGGGCCCGGCTGACCAGCCGTCCTTGTCCCCGTGATCTCTGGACCGCACGCCTCCGTGGGACACGCTCAGCCCCCCTGTGGGGGGAGGTGGCCCCCGCACCCTCTGCTCGGGACTCTCCGCCGCTCCCCATCTGTGACGCGAGCGCGGAACCGCGGCTGCCGTTTTGGCCCGTGGCCCCGGGAGAGGCGGCGGGGAGCTGGGGGGCTGGGCCGCCTCCTGAGGAGAAGGTGGGAGCCCGGGTCAGCGGTCTGTGGGGGCTTCCTGCTCGGCATCTGCTTCTTTAAAAAAATGAAGACTTTACTTATGTATTTGTTCATTCATTCATTTATTTATTTTTAGGACAGTTTCAAGGTTCACAGCAAAAAACCGAGTGGAAAATTCCCACATACCCTGGCCCCCCCACCCCTGCACGCACAGCCTCTCCCGCCATCAACACCCCCGCCGGGCATTTCTGACAGCGGGTGTACCTCCAGGGACCCGTCGTCATCACCCAAGGGCCACGGCTTACCGTAAGGTGTCCTGCTGGTGTTGTGCCGGCTGGGGGGTTGGACCGCGTGTGACAGCCGGTGTCCTGCAGCCCCGTCCCGCTGTCCTAGGAATCCCCCGTGCTCCGCCCTTCACCCCCCTCTCCCCAGCCGCGGCAGCCGCCGGTCTCCCCGCTGTGTCCCAGGTTTGTCTTTTCCAGGCTGTTGCCGGGTTGGAGTCCGATACCGGGTAACCTTTCCAGATCGGTTTCTGCCGCTTGGTAAAATCCACCGAAGCTTCCTCCGTGCCTTTTCACGCCGGAGAGCTCTGATGTTCTGCTGTCTGGATGGACCACGGCGTATCTATCGGTCACCTACTGGAGGACGTCTTGGAAGCTCCCAAGGTCGAGCGATCACGAGTAAAACCGCGGAAACACCCGTGCGCAGGTTTCTGTGTGGACCTCGGCTTCCGTCCCACCCGACCAACTACCGCGGAGCCCGCCGGCTGGATCAGAAGGGAGAAGCACGTTTAATCTTGTGAGAAACTGTCAAGCTGCCTTCCCAAGTGGCTGCTTCATTTTCCGTCCCTTCCAGCAGTAAAGACGGTGCCCGATGTGCTGGGTCCCCACCAGCGCTTGCGGTCGGCGTCACGGATTCTGGCCATCCGTTAGGTGCGCAGTGGTGCCCCGCTGTTGGTTCAGTGTCTCTGCTTCTATGGGGTTTGGTGGCCTGGAGAGGCAAGCTGTTGTTATCAGACAGATGTGAGCAGGACATCCCCACCCTGGAGCGTGACCCGGAGGTGCACTGAGGGGCCGGGACCCGGGCAGAGAGAGGGCCAGCGAGAGGCGCTTGGGCGGGGCAGTGCGGGGGGCAGCTCGGACCTGCCCCTGTGACTGGGTGCTGGCCGGCGGGCCTCGCGGCTGAGACTTACCGTCTTCGGCCCCTCCTGGCCCACACGGTGGGTCTCTCACCCCTGCCCTTGGCTGGTGCAGAAGCCCATTTGGAGGTTCTTCTGGGAGTAGGGAGAGGTGGGGGGTGGGGGGAGGAAGAAGAGGCTTCTCAGGAGGGGTGGGGCTTGGGTGCCCACTTCCTTCCTTCTATGGGATGCAGAGCCTGGAATGTGCCCTCCAGGCCAGCTCTCAACACCCACAAAGCAGCTCTTTGAGCCGTGAGCTCATCTGTCCTCCCAGAGTGACTCCGGGCCTGTGTCACACTTCTTCCGGGAGTGGAGAGAAGGACACGGAACACCGTCCCAGCCACGGCGGGGAGAGGCCGCAGCAGCTAAGTTAGTTTGGGCACAACTGTCTCGGGCGCCGAACGCACAGCCAGCAGGTGTCTGGCTAGGATGTCAGTGCGCCCTGGGGAGCTCCACGAGGAAGTGGGGGACACCCCTCTGCTCATCCCCAGATATGCAAAGACGAGGAGGAAGCAGCTCAGAAGAGGGAAAACAAATGGACAGTAGATAAGGTGGGAAGGAAGCAGGTGATCTCGCTTGGACGCCCTCAGAAAATCGGGGATCCGAGTCCAGAAACCGGGTCCCCGAAGTGGCTCTGAATTTAGCGTCACTTTTCCCAGGGTCTGGAAGACATTTTGCTGTTGGTCTGGATCTCAGCAACAGCGAGTGGCCGAACTTCAGGAACAGCCGTCCGTGGCCAGGCCACTCGTGCCGTGGGCGGGAGCATACAGGAGCCACCAAACCCGAGCTGAATGCCCTGGCCGCCCCTGCTCTGTGTCTCGGGGAGTCTGCATCCATGTTAGGGACACAGATCCATGGGGCTCCCAGCTCTCCGTGTCTGCTCCCCGCGGTGGGGGGCTGGCCAGCGGGGTGGCACGGGGACACTGGCAGGCGTGCCGTCCACCCAGCCCACCGTGTCTTCTCGGGCCAGGGCTGTAGCTCTGAGATGAAGAGGTGGCCAGGAGAGCGTGGAGGCGGGAGGACAGGGACCCGACAGGGAGACCACCCCTGGGACTCAGAAGACGCTCAGAGGCCGGCCTGGCCCTCGGTGCGTGTGTACTTGGGGCGGGGCCTACGGGAAGCAGGACCCGAGGCCAGAATCTGGGGGCAAGTGGCTGATTGGGGGGGCGATCACGGCAAGTGAGGTGCGTACTTCCCGCCCACCCCTTGGCTGAGGGTGTCAGGACGCCGGAGCCGCTGGGGCTGTGATGGTGGCCGCTCGGGTGACTCGGTACCTTACCTACAGGAACCCTTAGCCTGATGACGGAAGTTGGAAATATTCTGTTTCTCTTGGCCTGCAAGTGCATTTCGGGGGCCTGTGCTCCAGAGTCTGTCGTCCCCTGACGGCGTCCGGGTTGCATGTGTTGGGCAGGCCATCCCTGATCCAGGTTTATAAAGACACCCTCCCGCATTTTCTATTAAATGCGTACTTTCTGTCGTGTATGGACATAGTGACAAACCCAGCCGGTGTTTGTCCTTGTGCGTGCCGTGAGCGACTTGGGTTTCCGCTGCTGCTGTTTCTGCTCTGCTCGGCTAGGTGGTGGTGGCGGGGGCGCCTGCTTGCTGTGGCCCCACGTTCCTTCACGTAGCTTCCCGGCCGTGGAGTCCGACAGGATTCCCCGCTCCTTCCTTAGAACTTCCTGCGCTCCGGCAAAGGGACCGGTTCCTGTTCCGTCTTCCTTCCCTGGCTTCTCCGTCTCCCTGAGAGACCCCGGGCTGACTCCTGATTCTCATGGCCACTCTCCTGGATCCTGACCTGGCTGGGCGTGGCGTGACCTGGCAGCTTCTGTCCCTTCCCGGACGGATGCACGGACGCACCCACCTCTTACACATTCGCATCTTTGCTGATGCCTTCTGCCCAGCACGGCCCGATCTGCCTCCGTTCTCGTGTCCGGGGAAAGCCCGCATTCCCCACGCGGCAGGGGCCGACTCGGGGCACTTGCAGGCTCTCTCTGAGCCGTCCGAGCGGCGGGCCTTCCTTTCGCTGAGTCACGAAGGTCAGAGCCCAGCCATCCAGGCCTGGTCCCCGCACCTCGCGACACCCACGGCCCGTCTCTTGTTTGTGCAGTGCCTGGGGCCTCTCGCGGACGGAGCTGGGGAGGTACGGTCCCTGCAATGGGACGGGTTCGAACTTGGCAGCAGAGAGGAGAGTGGCCCGAGGCGGTGGCGTCTGGCTGCGGCCTGAAGGTCGGGCCGCCCTGCACGGCCCTTATCTGTTCAGCTGGCGGGATTCAGAGGGGAAACTCGATGGCTGGGTGTCCCGCCCGGCCTGCGTGCAGCTTCTTTGTAAAAAAACGGACGAAATAAATAAAAAACACATTTTGTTCTTCAAATTCCAAAGCCTTATGCAACCCTGAAAACACGCGGGCTCCCGGGCGGCCCTCCCAGGATGGGGCTGCCCAGCACCCCTCAAGGGAGGGACGATGCGATGGCCGGGTGGCGTTAGGAGGACCATCTCCTGGTCGGGCCTGACACGCCGTGCCCGTCCGACGGACATGCCCTGTTCGAACGGTCCCCCTGGGCCCCGGAAGGCAGACCGCGTGGCGTCCCGTCTCCTGCCGCACGAGGTTTGGGTTTCCTGCTCCCCGAGGGTGTGGACTGACCGCAGGGCTGGCCACTCGGCCAAAGCACACGCCTTGGCCTGCCGAGAGATGGAGGGTCACCCTGGACCCCGGTCGGCTCAGCGTGGAGTCACTGAGGGACACCAGCTGCTTTCGAGCCTCGGAGGCCGGCGGCTCTGTGGTGGAGACACTTCTGCGGTCGGCGGGACTTGGCCTGCGGTGTCTGTCAGTCGACGGGCAAGCCTCGCCCCCCGCGGGATTTTCTATAAACCGAGATGGCAAAGGACCAACACACGGGCGCCCCGTTCCTCCCTCTTCCTGGGTGTATGTCGCTAAGTAAGCAGGCAGCGTCCGGATGCAGCCTCGGAATCCTCGCCACTTCCCGAGAACCCTGTTCCACATCCTTCATGAACATTCTAGACCATCTGTGTGGCCGGGTCAGTGAGGAGGTGTCTTGCAAGTCAGTTATTCGCGGCGGGAGTGTAAAGGCTGGCCCGTGCCCACAGTGGGAGTCACTGACGGCAGCGGGGGGGGGGCACCCCAAAGGGGCTCCCAGCACCCCTGTTGTGATTCACGGGGGTGGAGCCCGGGCCAGGCGGGTGGAGGGCGGCAGACACGGCCAGCAGGGTGGAGGGGAGTAGACGCCCCCGTGTGGGCACGCAGCAGGCTGGGGCTTCCTCTTGGGAACTGGGTATGAGGCCAGCGCCTCCCGGGGAGGTGAGGCCAGCGTTTCCGGAGAGCAGGACCGTGCTCACAGGTGTGCCTTCCGCACCGGCCCCAGAGCCGGTTCTCCAGATGGGGACGCTGAGGCCCTGTCTGGGCCCCGATAACGACACTTTGCTGTTGGCCTCAGTTTCCCCACCTGCCAGAGCACAGGGGCTCAGCGGTGACTGGTTCTGCCCTCTCCCCGGGCTGCCCTGACTGCTGGCCAGGCCGTGATGGCGAAGAGGCAGCAGGCGTCATTGCTCTAAGGGCAGTTGAGAGACGCATCCCGTGGGCCGAGTGGCTGGCGCTCGGCGTCCTTACCGCCTGTCAGACCTGGCGCTGTGCGGGGCGAGAGGCTGAGGCCCCTCGAAGTTGCCTGTTTCTGCTGCCTTATTGGAGGGAAGTGGCCGGGGAGGCACGGGCTGCTTCCCCTTCCGCTTGGCTGCATTTTGCCGCCCAAAGTTGTGACACCAGGCCCCCGGGGGCCCTGTCACCTCACAACAAATGAACAAAACGTTCAGCTCTGTGCACAGTGCTCACGGCACCTGGTAGGGGCCACGGCTCGGCCTTGGGACTCCACACCTGCTCACGTGCGTACGTCCCTGTGGGGTGTCGCCCGTGCAGCTGTGACGTGGCTGCACCCCAGGGTGTCGGGAAGAGAAACTGGACACAGACAGAGTTCTGCAGGTAGAGGGGGACATTTGAGAGGGTCTGAGGTCAACTAAGATGTCAAGACAAAGGACCAGGATGCCACACTCCCCTTCCCCCCCGCCCCATACCAAGAGTCTTAAGAAAATGGGTCCCAGAATCCCCAGAACAATGGAGCTTTCACTCCACACTCTCTGCTTGCTGGTCACCCGACTGTCCCCAACACGCACCCTCCTGGGCTTCTGTGGGCCATCTGGGAAGTCCCGGGGGTCCCCGCAACCTCCCTGCTCTGGTCATCAGGCTGGCTGGAGGGGGAGGCAGGTGAGCAGACTTCCTCGGAGCCTTGCGGGCCAACAGGAGGCGGCCTCTGTGCACGTGCTGCGCCCCTCCTGGGTGGGCGTTGGCTCCGTGGGAGGGGAGGGCGGGCTGCACAGCCCCAGGGAGATGGCGGTTTCCAAAGCGGGAGGATCTCCCAAGTCCACGGCCCTCTGCTTAAGGACCCGCCTCGCACGAGGCCTGGAGCCCGAAGCCGTGCTCCGCTGCTGGCCGCATGACCTTGGGCACACTCGCTTCTTACGGGCTGAGAACACTGCCTCCTGGCAGAACATTCTGAGACTTTTAATGGGAGAGCATGCGTGACAGTCCTGAGAGCGGGGAGCGTTAACCGCAGTTGGCGCCTCGCCTCGCCGCAGAGGAAGCAGGAGCAGTGGAGACGGCTGTTGGGAACAACCTGCTGGGAAGAGGCCGCGGCCTTCCCCCCCAGCCCCTGCCCCGGCCTCTGTCGGGGCGGGGGGGCGGGGGCGCAGCGGAGTCCGGCTCGGGCCAGAGGCCCGGAAAGCAGGAAGCAGGAGATGTGGGAGAGCCCTTGGGTGCTGCCGAGCGCACATGCACGTGCAAACATGGGCACACGCTCGCGTGCACGCACACCCACACGCACACATACATGCACACACGCGCACACACGCGCACACGTGGGCACACACACGTACACATGCACACACGCAGGCACACAGGCACCGACCAAGACCCCGGCCCCTTCCCCAGGAGCCTGCTTTCCATGTGGGCACAAACGTGGCTCCTTCCAGGAAGGCTCCAGGCTGAGCCAGCTTTCCAAGTGTGGGTGCCTCGCAGGGTGCGGGTGCCGTTCACGGCGTCTGGAAGTCCAGAGGCCACGAGGGTGGGGGAGGGGCCCCGTCCTTCAGTTTTGCTGTGGGAGTTGGTTGAGTTTTGATGGAACCAAGGGTGAAATTCATGGTGACGAGGATTTTTCAAGACCCCTCGGGCTTTTTTCGCCAACACCGGGGTGAGGTGCCGGGGTGCCCGGGCTCCGCGGCCCCGCAGCGTCAGAATCGTGGGTGCCTCTGATAAAGACGTTTCCTGGGATGCCCGCCGACATCCTGTCAGGCCGAGGCCTGGGTGTCTGCGGTAAAACCCACCGGTGATGGTGCACCTGGGAGGGGCCCAGCCAGTTAAGTGACCAGACTTCGGCTCAAGTCACGACCTCACGGTGTGTGGGTTCGAGCCCCCATCGGGCTCTGTGCCGACAGCTCAGAGCCTAGAGCCTGCTTTGGATTCTGTGTCTCCCTCTCTCTGCCCCTGCCCCACTCACACTCTGCCTCTCTCTGTCTCAAAAACAAGTAAACCCTAAAAAAAAACAAAAACAAAAACTCCACTGACGAAGACGACTAAGGGAAATGACAGGCCAAGACAAACTCTTCTCCAAAATCTAATTACCGGGGGGCCCTGCTGGGCACCTGCTGTGTCCAGTCTGGTTCAACCCCTCCCGGGGGCGGCCAGGCGGTGCCCCCCCCCCCCCCCCCGAGAGGTGCACCAAGACGCAAGCCTCAGGCTTTCCTTTCTCTTTCTCTGAAAACTCTGCCAGGCGTCACCTCCACAGAGGCGGATCCTCCCTCCTCTGGCAGCCTGCAGGTCATGCCTGGGGACGCACGAAGGCAGGCACCCACGCACGCCTGGGTCACGTTCTGAACACATACGGAGTCCGGATGGCGAAGGCGGTCCTTCAGGACACTGCTTGGAACGAGGTGTTCCGGCCCGCCTGGCTCAGAGAACCAGGCACCTGGAGAACCACCTGGAGAACCCGTCCGGCCACTCTCAGGAGGGCGGGGAGCCAGAGGGAGCCGGGGCAGGACCGCCCCCTCCACTGGGCATGCGCTACCTGCCGCAGAGACCCGGGAGGGCCCTGCCCCCTCCTCCAGGTGAGCCCGGGCCCTGCGGCCTCCGTGATGTGGGGCCCCAGCCGTCTTGCAGCCCGAGGAGGAGGCTCCTGGAGCCGTCTCCCCCTCCCAGCCGGCCCTCCCCTGCACGCCGTTCCTAGTCTCCTTCGAAGGCTGAGAAATCAGGGCTCAAAGAGGCAGAGGGAGGACTCGGCTTGCTCAGGACTCTTGTCCGCAGGGCGGATCAGGGTCCCTGTGGCAAGCCTGGCCCAGCGCCTCGGCCAATAGACCAGAAAACACTCATGGGGGCATTTCATAACCAGTTCCGATTTGCCTCGTTTGGTGTAAGCGTGAGTCTGTGGTCTCCACTCGGCCCGGTGTGCTCACTGCAAGTATTAACGTCACGAGCGGATCAAGGGCGGGTGCCTTCTGCATACATTCGGGGGGAGACCCGTGTCACTCCCAGACGTGGTGATTTTTTGTCCGTGAACCGATCTTAGCAGGGAAGTGATTCGAAGAAGGCTAGAGATGCCGGTAAATCTGGTTTTGAATCCTGGCTTACAAAGACAGCGACTTTGTTTATTTTTCATGGCTGCCAGGACAGACGCCCCATAGCTCCACCTTCACCCCGCAAAATGTCCACGTCCACCTGCCGGGTGCCTGCGGGGCAAGCCCCAGCCTCTTGTTTCTCCGTGACTCGTGCCCGTGGAAGGGTCACTGGCGGACGCGGATTGGCCGCTCTCGATGGGGCGGGGACACCTCATCCTGTCTACACCGTTACATTCGGGGAGTCCAGGGCGGCTTCAAAAGGGAACGCTCAGTGCCACGGGTTGTGATCGGTGGGGAAGACGGTGGGCGGGATCCGGTTAGCCATCCCCTGGGGAAGGGCCCGTTGTGTCTTCGGGGCCTGACCCTTGTGGATGGGACCGATGCACAAGGTCCGAGGAGCACAGCCAGGGCGAAGTCAAGCAGAGGTTCCGCCCCCGTTCCCGGCGCTGCCTCAGGATCTCTCTTCTCTCCGCCCAAGGTCGGCTGGTGAATGAGGCCGGGGGAGGGGAGGCCCACCTCTTCCGACCTTCCCCTTCGCCCGGGGTGCAGTGCAGCCTGGGCACGCGGAGGGACTGAGAGGTCACAGCCCGAAGAAGCACGAAGAGCGGGAGACAAACCCCTGTCCCATCCCGACCTGGCTGGCTGTCGCTGGCGGAGCCCAGACTCTGCCAGCAGCTCTCTCGCCTGTGGCCAGAGGTGACACCAGCCCCCATCCGTCAGAGGCCACGTGCGCTTCCTGGGCCTCGTGCTGCCCCGTCGCAGCTGACCCACGTGCGGGCCACCGAGTCTCCTCTGGCCTCCCACGCAGGGGACGTGCATCTCCCAGAGCTCGGGAGAGCCGCCCATGCCCCGAGGCCAGGCCCGCACGGAGGCGGAGGCAGCCCGTGACCTGCCGCCGGCTCCGGCTCCGAGGTCCGCTCCGCAGGGCCCCGCCCCGCCCCTGCTTCTGGCCTGAGGTTCAGAGACGACCCAGGCTGGGAAGTCAGGGTCGGGGCTCAGGCTGCCTGGCTCAGAGCCCTGTCATCCGGCGTGTGAACCTGTGGGATCAACATACGTGGACGCGGGGCCGAGGGGTAACGTACAGATTCTCGGCCAGCGTGTGAGCGTTCCCGGTGCATCTGGGCTGGCCTGGGCCCCTGAGCCGGCGGGGGGTGGGGTGGATTGAGACCAGCGTGCTGGAGACAGGGGAGCAGAGGCTGCCCTGCTGGGCCCCGTGCACCCGACTGAACTTCTGTGGACAGGACTTCTGCCACACTGGTCCAGGCACTGAAAAAGGGACTCGGCGGGTCCCCAGAGGTCCCACCCCAGCAACTGAAGTTTCCGAATCCTGGAGGACAGAGCCTTGGAACTCATGACGGAAACCCTAGAACGGAGGGCTGGGCCTCGCCCCCCGTGGGCTGTGCTGCCTCTGGCATTGACACCGGCCACGTGCAAGGATGCACGGTGGGTCTCGAAGGGGCATGATGGGAATCTGGGGGGCCCAACTGTGTTGTCAGCTGCAGGACTGGGTGAAACATTCACGTGTGACGGTGCGGATGTGGGTGGATGCGGCATCCACACCCCCCGCCCCCCCTCCCCTCGCCGCCCCCCCCC
>PITB01030513.1:0-16829 GCA_004024585.1 Paradoxurus hermaphroditus
GAGGAAACAAAACGGAGCGTGTGCCAAAAACAACGGCCACCAAGAACCAAACACTCTTCCCAGCCAGGGCTGTCTCCAGACCCAGTCATCCTTCCCACGCTACCCTAGGAAGCACGCGTGATGACGCCCGTTCCACAAATAAGACACAGAGGCTCACGGAAGTGAACTCGCTGCCCAGATTCACGCGGGTAGTAAACAGAGAATGTGAGCTTGGCTCGGTCCCACCTCAACCTCCACAGCCCGCTTCTCCCCACGGATAGACTTCCCTAACCTAAAGCAAGCCCAGGAGAAACACCGATTCGGCCACAAAAGCAATTCTGACTCAGCCCACGGGAAAACCGGGAAAGCTTAGTCAAGACCGCTGGCACAGCACACACTTGTCTCTGTGTCTCTCAAAAATAATAAAATGCTCACACTCTGTCTCTCTGTCTCTCAAAAATAAAATTAAAAAAAAAAATGTTTGCTCAACTTCTTAAGGCATCCATTGTTTCTGTGTGCTGGGCACTGAGGTGAGCATTTTATAGGCACCACTGAATGCCCTGTGCAGTCTT
Source organism: Paradoxurus hermaphroditus (assembly GCA_004024585.1). Lineage (NCBI taxonomy): Eukaryota > Metazoa > Chordata > Mammalia > Carnivora > Viverridae > Paradoxurus > Paradoxurus hermaphroditus. The sequence goes on from PITB01030513.1 coordinate 552, forward strand.
GTAGAATAGAACTAGCATTTGGTTTTCCAACTTTTATTATAAAAAAAAAATCCCACCCAGACCAGTTGGAAAGATCACGTGATGCACATTCATTTGCTCTTCACTGAGATTCAGTAACTTCTAACATTTTTTTCAGGCCCACTTAATGGCGTTCCATTTTACAGATGCAAACACTGAGGTACAAACAAGATTAAGTCACTTCCTGAAAGGTTTGCTGAGCTGGGATTTGGGCCCGGGGGGAATCTGACCCCGGAGGGTGCCCCCCCAAACAGCTAGTTCACATGCTGGACGTTGGGGGACACAAACGGGGAGGCCCCGCCCTGACCTTCTGCAGCTCACTGTTTAGTGTGGCACCATTGGACACAGTAGCCACTAGCCACGTGTGGTGTATGCTTTTAAGTCTAAATTCATTAAAGTTAAATAAAATTTAAAATTCAGTTCCTCAGGGCGCCTGGGTGGCTCAGTCAGTTGTGTCTGAGTCTTGATTTTGGCTCAGGTCATGATCGCAGGGCCGTGAGATCAAGCCCTGCTTCAGGGTCTGTGCTGAGTCTGGAGCCTCCTTGAGATTCTCTCCCTCTCTCTCTCTGTCTCTCTCTCTCTCTCCGCTTCTGCCCCTCTCCCCAGCTCATGTGCACGCACGCGCTCTCTCCCTCTCAAAAAATAAAACATAATAATGATTAGGGGCGCCTGCGTGGCTCAGTTGGTTAAATGTCCAACTTCAGCTCGGATCACGATTTCTCGGGTTGTGAATTCAAGCCCCGCAATAATTAAAAGTAAGATAAAATTCAGTTCCTCAGTCCCATTTCAAGTGCTCAAATAGCCACATGCGGCCACTGTATGGATGGCACAGATATCAAAATTGTCACACTGGACTCCAGTGGAAAAGATCTGTGATTCCAATCCAAGCGGCAGGGGCGATGGCAGCGGGTGTGGGTTAGAGAATATGGCAACAGACCAGGGAGACATTGAACCAGCTGGACATTCCCTCCCCTCACTCTCTTTAATCTATTTTTAAACCTTCCATCTGCCCTCACAGGCCTGTTGCTCTTTCCTAGTCTCTACCCTACCTCTGACCTGTCTATCATTAGCATGAATTCCGTTGTTAGTGTGCTGTAATCGTTTTTTTTGTTAACGTATATTTATTTTTAAGGTAGGGAGGGGCAGAGAGAGAAGCAGACACAGAATCCGAAGCAGGCTCCGGACTCTGAGCCATCAGCACAGAGCCCGACACGGGGCTCGAACTCCCAGACCGTGAGATCATGACCTGAGCCGAAGTCTCAGATGCTTAACTGGCCAAGGCAGCCAACCGACTGAGCCACCCAGGCGCCCGCCAGGTGCTGTCTTAACCATTTAGATAAATGAACTCGTTTTAACCCTCACAACTCTCTGAGGCAGCTTCTTCGTTATTATTATTTGCTTTAGTGTAGTACCATCGTTCCCTCTCGATTTGTTCAAATGTTGAAGTGTTTGACACGCTTGCAGACTTAGAGAAAAACTGTAACAATGCAACAAAGAATGTCTGCCCCTCCTTCCACCACATGGCCCCGAGTTGGCGTTTTATCACATTTATTTGAGCGCTTTCACTATCTCCGTATAAATATTTGTTTTCCTGAACAGTGAGCGGTAGACGTGTTGCCCTTGACCTCTGAATCCGTGTTGATGTGGATTTCCTAAAAACAAGGGCATTTTCCTCTTATGTAAGCACAGCGTATCTATCTAAATCGGGCAATTAACGTGGAACATAAAGGATCTCATTTGTGGACTTCCTTGAGATTCTTTTCATTGCTTACATAAAGAAAACCCTGAGGCCGGCACGCATTCTGTTGTCAGGCCGCTTCATTCCCCGTGCATCTGGAATAGGGCCTCCGTCCTTCTTCGTTTCCCGACAGGGAGGTTTTTGAGGAGCGGGGGTCAGCTCGTTTGTCGAATGTCCCTCGGTTTGGGCTCGTCCGATGCCTCCGCGTGGTTAGATTCAGGCTGTGCACGTTTTGCCCAATAGCGCAGAAGCGATGCCTGTCCTTTCTCGGGGCATGGTGTCAGGAGGCCCAGGCGAGATGTGTGTCTGTCCCATTATTTGTGATGTTAACTCTGATCACTCAGTTGAAGTGGTGCTTCTGGGTTTTTAGTTTAGTTTAGTTTTGTGTGTGTGTGTGTGTGTGTGTGTGTGTGTGTGTGTTTAATTTTTAGAGAAAGAGAAAGCACTCGAGCTGAGGAGAGGGGCAGAGGGAGAGAGAGAGAGAGAGAGAGAAACAATCTTTTTTTTAATGTTTATTTTTAAGAGAGAGAGAGAGAGAGTGGCAGAGGAGCGGAGAGAGAAGGAGACACAGAATCCAAAGCAGGCTTCAGGCTCTGAGCTGTCAGCACAGAGCCCGATGCGGGCCTCGAACTCACAGACCGTGAGATCATGACCTGAGCCGAAGTCGGCCGCTCAACTGACTAAGCCCCCGAGGCGCCCCTGTATGTCCTATTTATTACTGATTTGGGCCCAGACTCTGTAAAGTTTAGATTTAATTCTGCAAATGAATTTTGCAAATGATAAGGAGATTCATACACTGCAAACTATTTTCTGGTAAGCCACAAATGATTCTGGATATAAATGATTTCCGCCCAGGAGACAACAGAAGCCCTACAAAAGTGCACCTGACGAATAGACAACGAATAGACAATGAAGACTTTATTCGGGGTGGGGAGGGGGGCGGTACTGCAGCAGGGGAGAGAGGCCAGCGCTCAGTCTGAACTCAGCTCAGCTGAAACAAAGAGCAGGTGGGTTTTAAGAGCTGCACTTGGGGCGCCTGGGGGGCTCAGTCGGTTGAGCGTCTGACTTCAGCTCAGGTCATGATCTCACGGTTCGTGAGTTCAAACCCTGCATCGGGCTCTGTGCTGACAGCCCAGAGCCTGGAGCCTGCTTCCGATTCTGTGTCTCCCTCTCTCTGCCCCTCCCCTGCTCATGCCCTGTCTCTCTCTCTCAAAAATAAATAAAAATGTTAAAAAAAAATTTATAAGAGCCGCACTTAGGGGGAGATCACAGGTCATCTGTGTTCGCTAACTGGCTTTCCCCAAAGGAAACTGGCTTGTGTCTCTGGGGCGGGAGGTACTTTTACAACTGGGAAAAAGGGGCCCATGGAAGTTAGGCTCGGGCACCCTTAGGGAAACTGGGCGCTAGGAGTGCGAGCTCCTTTGATGTTTACATTTCAAAGAGATGGTTCCCAGGTCCTTGAGAAAGACCTTTGCTGGGTTGTGAAACTGGCAGGAGGCTTTTAAAGACATTTAAGTATCTCTCGTATCATCTCTCGTGTATCTCTGTATCTCTCGAAGGACCAAGGACGGTGCAAGAATTTATAACAAGTTTTCTAAAGTGAATGCTTAAGAAAAGTGAGGTCTGGGGCCCCTGTGGTTAGGCCATCTGGATTCTGTAAGGGCCGGGTGAGAGGGAGGTCAGCGGTGTAAAAACAGAGAGGGGACGAGCCAAAGTTTAGTCAAGCTGAGGGAAAAGTTAAGCCACCTCGGTCACGCTCTGTAAAGCCAAAGCACGCTTGGGTTCAAATCTAGGCTCCAGCAAATATCAGCGGAGTGACCTGGGGCAAGGTTCTCCACCTCTCTGGGTCTCGTCTCTTCATCTTGTAAAATGCAGATGACTGACACTTACCTCACAGAATGGTCGTATGAATTAAGTGTGTTAATCCAAGTACGGCACTTAAAACGGTACCTGATACGTGGATGGGGGTTAAATTACTTTACCACTCGTGAGCTTCGGTTTCCCCAGTCATCCCTTCCGAGAATGTAAATGGAACATAAGACTGTGGACGCAAACACCCTTAGTGCAGACCTGGCATGTGGTAGGACTTCTTAAAAAACTGGGGCGTCTGGGTGGCTCAGTCGGGTAAGCATCCGACTTTGGCTCACGTCATGATCTCGTGGTCCGTGGGTTCAAGCCCCGAGTCGGGCTCTGTGCTGACAGCTCAGAGCCTGGAGCCTGCTTCGGATTCTGTGTCTCCCTCTCTCTCTGCCCCTCCCCCACTCATGCTCTGTCTCTCTCTGTCTCTCAATAATAAATAAAAACGCTAAAAATTTTTTTAAAATTATAATAAATAAAATAAATGTTCAAAAAAATTTAAAAAATGATTAACATTCTGTAACTACAGTTACTATTACTGTTGCTCATGCTCTTATTATAATATTTTCTATTTGTTCCTACAATCATGATTTGCTATTGTTTGGTCATACTATTACTCCCCATTAAAAGTATCAGAAATATTACTACCTCGCTACTGCCCACAACTGGCCCGCCTTCCATTAAGTGGTCCCAAAGCCTGCCAGGGCCTCAGGCCCAAGCCAGGCTTTTCCTCCCTGGGGCCTCTACACCTTCATCTGATTGGAGGAGACGGAGGTAGAGCTCAGGTCCCAAGTCCCCAACACGAAGCACAGGCTGAGCGCAGCGCCCTTGAGCCCTCCGGCAGTGGCTAAGCCCACCGAACCATTCTCGGGAAACCAAACGGATGACACGGTGAGTGGGGCCTGGCGATGGAGCACAACCCATCACACAGAGCTCCCCTCTGCCCCCAAACCTTGCTAAAAGCCCCAGTCACCCTCGCCACTGCCTAATGCTGTCACCAGGCATCCCCCTCGCCAGTGAGATCACCCACAAGCTGGTGAAACCCCAGAAGATCAGAGGAGTTCACACCCCAGCATCCCCCGGGGGGGGGGGGGGGCTGTGGCTCCAGACCTCAGCTTCTCTGCTAAAGAAGCACTCCCGCCCTAGCTCGGCTAAGAGGGGACATTAAGAGGTCGGTGTAACAAACCGAGTCCTTCGAAACGCTGCTACAAAGGAATTAAACTTTTATTGAGACCCTAATGTGCCGGAAACTGACCACACGGAGGCCTGAGGCACGGTCCCTGCCCTCGAGGAGCTCACAGTCTAAAAAGGAAGTCAGATGCTTGAACGGATTCCCACGGAGAGGGGGCGGGGAGCAGGGACACCAGCCAGCGGAGGAGGGAACCATCATCCCGCTCCGCCCCTCCCCCCCACATCCCGGGCTGGCTGTAAGAAGGTGAAGAGGAAACTGATCAGTGTTCCTCCCATCTCCCCTGTGACAGCCCTGACTTTTCTCCCGAGCACCCCGAGGAGACCAGGGAGAGACAGAGATGAGGGAGATACATTTGCTGCTGCTGCCTTCGAGAAGCTACCACACCCTGGCAGGATATATATACAACGGTAACTTTATTTCCCAAAGCCGCAAACCAGTGCAGCAGAATGCAGCAGAAGCTGGGGGATGACGAGACGGTAGGGGGCGGGGGGTAGATCGGAAGAACAGGGGCTGGGCCAGCCCAGTCCGCTGAGGAGAAAGGGAAGTCACGGGAAGACAGGGTACCCAGGGCTGGGGAATAGGGCAAGACGGAAGTTTCTGGATGGAAAAATTCATGACAGGGTGACGGCAGCCAAGGCCAACAGAAGAGCCGCCAACCCAGCCGAGGCGGTCGCAGAGCCTTTATTAGAGGCCCCGTCTTTTGTAGGCTGCTGCCCCATATTCCTGCGGTCCGGATGACCAGGGGCACCTCCTCCCTCTTTCTGGGCGGTCTCGGGATGTACTTCCTGTGGAGAAGTCGGGCTGGCCGTGGTGGGTTTGGTGGTAGCGACAAGAGTGGTTGGCGCTGGAGTCGAGGTTGTGACAGAGGTGGTTGGGGCCTGAGTGGTGGGCTTAGGAGGGGGCAGCAGGACAAGGGGCGGGATTCGAGGGGAGAAAAAGGTCTTGTTGTGGAGGTCCGAGTTACAGCGGGACCCCTGGCAGCAGGAGCCACTGAGTGTGAACCCTGGGCCTGTCACCGCATCCCGAGTGCAGTACTCATCCTGGACGCAGCCCCGCACGGGCAAGGACACGGTCACGTTAGCTGCGGGAGGGAGACACAGGGAGGCCGGTGGTTGGAGGGTTGCAGAGCCAGAAGGAAACGTAAGGGCAAGGCCAGGGCAAGAACCCCCAAAACAGGGGACAGGCGGCTCTACATCCATTAATCCAAAAGTCTCAATTCAGGCGCCACTTTGAGAAACACCGCCCCGCTTTCTTTGGCATTTGATGGACCACATTTCCCACTTTGGACAGCAAATCCCACAATGCCTTGGAAGAAAAGTCTGGAGATTTTGGACAGGAATACACCTCTCACAAGACCAAACAGCCTAACAAACACCCCTCTCATCACTTTTCCCATCTCCCTCTCTCCTGCCCCTGCCAAAATTTAGTCTTAAGAGTCAGAACTACATCTCCCATAATACACCTGGCAGAAGAGGCGTTTGAAGGACGCCTCCCAGGGTTTCCTAAGACAGAGGCCAGAAGGATGAACTACCTCTCTCCTAGGTGGCTGGGTGGGGACCCTAACCCCTTGAATTTTAAGGAATCATAACTAGACTCCCTGCAATCTAGAAGCTTGGAGGCTTACATTTCCCAAGCACATCGTCCCACTCTGCACCAGGCCGACCTCTATGGAAATGTATTTCCCAAAAAACTCTAGGACAAAAGCAACCGTAGCCCCACCACGCTACGCTCTGCATTTCTCCTGACGCTCTAGGGTGAGACAGGAACTTCGGTCTACATTTTTCCAGAACGCGTTGGAGGTGGGTCCCTCTGGGTAAAGGGCTACGCACCGCCCCTGAGCCCTCAGAGAGGCTACCACAACTCCTGTAGGCCCCGTGCTCCCGGCTCTCTCACCTGCCGTCAAGGTGACGTTACCGTCGAAACAGCCCTTGTAGACGCGCTCGCTGGCGTTGTAGCAGCTCACGACGGGCGGAGCCGTGCCCCGACACGCCTTGTGGCTCAGCCCCACGCAGCTGTAACACTCGGCACCGTTGGGCGGGTACGCACTCTCATTGCCTTGCGAGGGGAGCCGGATGGAAGGAAGGGGTCAAGAAGGTTCAGGGAGCACAGCTTCGCCCAAGGTCCCTCCAGCCTAGTACGCCCCGCTCAGCCTCTAGCCCCGCCCCGGAACTTGGCCACGCCTATCTCCCCGCCCCCGGCGTCCACCCTACGCGGCCTACAGAGACGAAGCCCCGCCTGCCACCGCGTCGCCCCGCCCCCGGCCCGTGCGGAGTTCTCCCGCCTCCAGATGGGGATCGCCTCAGTGGCTCAGCCGCGGTGTGGCTCCGCCCCCGGGCCTAGGGCCCCGCCCCCACCGACCTGCAGGGTTGAGCGCTCGCGACGTGAGGTTGAGTTTGGCGTTGCAGCGGTCCTGGGTGCATTGCTGCAGCTGTATAAAGGCCAGAAGCCCGTGAAGGTCCAGTCCGCGGTCATTCTTGCCCGGGAGTCCGGACCCGCAGCCCCGCACTGCCACTGAGAACTGCCCGTGGACTGCGGAGAGCGAGGGGGCGGGGTCAGAGGGGGCGGGGCGGAGGGGCAGGGCCTCCAGCGGACTTCCCCCCGTGCCTCCCCCCGCCCCCGTCTTCCCCCCACCAGAGGTAGCCAGGCCAGAGTCGAAGGGTAAGGGCCTTTGAAAGCCGATCGCAGGGGGAAGGACGACAGACAGAGGGGCAGAACCTCAAAGACCTGAGTCCGAGGGAACAGACAGGTGACAGACTCTGGACAAAATCGAGGAGGGCCAAGAGTGAAGCTAGGACGGGGCTCGGCGGCAGAGGCGCGGAACCGCAGAAAGCATCCTATGAAGCAACTGAGAGACTGATAGGAAGGACACCGTGTCAGGCAGAGGTGAGGTCTCCCGGGAGCCGTAGCCTCAGAGAGGGCGGGCTTCCTCCCGAGGGTGGGCCAGCGGGGCGGAGCCTCGGTCTAGGGAACCTTGGAGGAGACCCCTAGAAATATCTGCATCGCCACGGGCCTACCTGGATAGAGGATTCTGGCACTGACGGAGTGCGTTAGGGAGGTCTTAGGAGTGGAGCAGAAATGGATAGGGTGTGCCCTCGAAGGGGACCAAGGTCCCTGATCCCGGCTCTCCCAGTTCACCCCAGTCAGTTACTCTCAGCCCCTCACCCCTCTAAGCCCAAACGGTGGTGGTCTTAAAGGGAGGCCTGGGGGGCGCTGAATGGGTGTGGACAAATTCAAAAGAAGGGGCGGGACCAAAGGAGGCGGGGCCCGGCTGGAGGAGCTTCCGCGGGGTACGGAGGGACCCGAGGGCCCCACTCACTGGTCTCCACCGCCCCCACGGCCTCTGTGCAGACGTCCACGCCCGGCGCGCACTTCACCGTCTTGGTCTTCTGCGGAGAGCACCCGTCATCCGCCCTCTGCACGCAGCTGTAGCACTCCAGGGCGCGCGCTCCTGGGGGCGCAGGGCCGAGCAGAACTAAGCGATTCCTCCTGAAGCCTCCTCCCCGAAAGGAGAAATAGTCCTTCCCACGCCCTCCGTCCCCGGGACGTGACCATGCTGTTGCCCACCGTTTTCCAGGACAGGAGTAAGGAAAACCTCCCCACAAACCTGGTGCCGCTCTCCTATGCCTACAAGTGGGAGCATCCTTCCCACGGTCCCCTCTCCCGGGTCGACCAGGGCCGACGAGCTTCCCGACAGCCCCCCGTGCTCAGAATGGGGGATCGTCCCCACAGAGCTCCCCGTAGGAGAGACTTCCTTCCTAGAGCGCCTACTTTACCTCCTCCATCCCTTCCCCGCGGCAGACACACCTCCTCCAAGCAGCAGCGACAGCAGCAGCAGCCAGCCCGTGGTTCGGATCACTGCCTGGGCGCCTGCTTTCCCGGCAGGGTCCATGGCTCGGTCCTGCTCCCTCGGCGTCCCCCCTGGGTGTGCCGCCTCCCAACCTGGGCCCTCTTACCTGAGCCCGGGATGAGTAACCTTCCCCCAGGCAACGCCGGCCTTGCCCAACCAGGCCTAATCAGCGTCCGCCGTGGGGCGGAGCACCCGCCCCTGGGTGCGTCACCCAGCAGCTGCCAAGGAGGGAAAGGGTGGGAGTCAAGGTTCCCCAACAGCTCCCGGGAGAAAGTCTGTGTGTTTGGGGGGCAGAGGGGAAAGTACTGAGGCTCAGAATGGGGGAAGGGTCTACTCGACATGGGGCACTCCGTAAGTATTTGAGTACCTACTGTGTTGCCAGCTTTGATCTGGGTGACTGTTGGAGGTTAAGACAGAACCGGTGCCTGCCTTCACAGAGCTCACTGTCTGATGGGGGGAGACGGATATTAATTAAGTAATCACACAAATTGTTATAAACAACTAGAACAATGAAGGAAGCAGTATAGGGAGCTCCGAGGAGGTATGGTGTCTAGAGGTGGGGGCTGATTGGTCAGCGAAGCTCTGGGAGGATGTGTTCAAGTTGTGGTCTCAGAGACCCTGGGGGCAGAGCAGATTACAAAGCAGAGGGGGCAGTACAGGCAAAGACCTAGGGGTAGGAGTAGCCAGGACCATGGTGTACCTGGAGCTCAGGAAACTCAGGGGAAGAAGGTGGAAATTGACACCGATGAGCCAGGCGATGAGCCAGGCAGAGGCTAGACGGATCGGGACATTACAGGCCCAGTGAAGAGCTTTGAATTAATTCTGAGAAAGGCGGATAAGCTTTGAGAGGGTCTAGGTCGGGCGGCGGGAAGGACACAATCAGATTTGCTTTTTTATTATAATCGAAATCTGGGAACTAATGCAAATATCCATCAAGAAGGGAGTGGAGGGGCGCCTGGGTGGCTCAGTTGGTTGGGCGGCCGACTTCGGCTCAGGTCATGATCTCACAGTTCGTGAGTTCAAGCCCCGTGTCGGGCTCTGTGCTGACAGCTCAAAGCCTGGAGCCTGCTTCAGATTCTGTGTCTCCCTCTCTCTCTGCCCTTCCCCTGCTCAAGCTCTGTCTCTATGTCTCTCAAAAATAAAAATAAAAAGGTTAAAAAAAATTAAAAAAAAAAAAAAGGAAGCGGAAAAAAGAATGAGTGGGTCACTAACCCCATGGCATGTCGCACAGCAGTGAAAACAAGCCAGCTATTGGCGTCTGTGGCTGCATGATGAATCTTGAAACCTTTATGTGGTGCTCAAGAAGTCTGCTGACAGGGGTGCCTGGGTGGCTCAGTCGGTTGAGCGTCCGACTTCGGCTCAGGTCATGATCTCGCGCTCTGTGAGTTCGGGCCCCGCGTCGGGCTCTGTGCTGACAGCTCAGAGCCTGGAGCCTGCCTCACATTCTGTGTCTCCCTCTGTCTCTCTCTGCCCTCCTCCTGCTCACTCCATGTCTCAAAAATAAATAAATGTCAAAAAAAAAATTTTATAAAAGAAGCCTGCTGACTGGCCCAGTGGGTGGAGCTCGCGACACTTGATCTGGGGGTTGTGAGTTTGAGCCCCACGTTGGGTGTAGAGAATACTAAAGAAATAAATAAACTTAAAAAAACAAAAAAGAAGCCTTACCCAAATAAAACATACAGCGAACTCCATTTACATGAGGTTCTAGAACAGGGGTTGCATGGTCCCAAAGGGGCAATAGTGATGAGCCCCCACTGTCTTCACACAGGCAGTAGTTACACGTGTGTACAAATATGGAAAGAATTACCTGCCGCAGGGGTGCCTGGGTGGCTCAGTCAGTTAAGCGTCCTACTATTGATTTCGGCTCAGGTCATGATCTCACAGTTCGTGAGTTCGAGCCCCTTGGCGGGCTCTGTGCTGACGATGGGGATAGGGCTTCTCTCTCTCTGCCCCTCCCCTGATGGTGCTCTCTCTCTCTCTCTCTCTCTCTCAAAATAAATAAACTTTAAAAAGAAAAGAATTACCCAGCTGTATTAAAAAGAAAAGAATTACCCAGCTGTATACTTACATGTTTCGCTAAGTGTACATTGTCCTTTAAAAAAGGAAGGGGGGAGGGGGGCACGTGGGTGGCTCAGTTGGTTAGGCAGCCAACCTCAGCTCAGGTTATGATCTTGCAGTTTGTGAGTTCAAGTCCCACATCGGGCTCTCTGCTGACAGCTCAGAGCCTGGAGCCTGCTTCAGATTATGTGTCTCCCTCTCTCTTTCTCCCCCTCCCCAGCTCTCACTGTCTCTGTTTCTCTAAAAAATAAAGAAGGAAAGTGGGGGGGGGGGAGAAAAGAGAAAAAATGTCACTGTGGCCTCTTTGTAAAGAAGGACAAGATTCTGGAAAGAGAGAGAAATCCAGGAGATCAGCGAGGACGCTGGGCAGTCTCCCAGGTAAGGAAGAAAAAGCAACCCCTGACAGCAGGGAGTTGGCCAGGCACCCACGGCGAGGCCGTGGTGTTCTGTTAAGCGAGACACAATCATGTCTGAATTCAGAAACAAACAAGAACACTGTGCAAACTGCAGAATGCCTAAGCATCCCCAGATCCGGGCTGATATAAGTGCCTGCCTATGTTATAGTAGACTCTTACAGTACTTATATAAACTATGTATTATTTATGTTATATAGTGTATTACGTCATCATATAAGTTACATCTTTAACCTTGGTTTCTCCCGGCTCAAGGATGATTTATCTCTGGCGGGAAAAGTAGCGGCTGTGTTCATAAAGATATTACCTGTCCCCTGCCCCTGACGAGCACCCCCGTTCCCAATAATGACTAGCGCCTCAGTCACATAGGTGGGGTCACTTGGGATCATGCTGAGGCTCACAGAGAGAAAGTGAGTGACTCCTTCTGAAGTCATCTAACATTGGCCCCTGCCTCTCAGCCTTGAAATCCCAGCCCCGCTTATGGTTTGCTGTGTGATCCTGAGAAAGTGTCTTCGCCTCTCTGAGGCTCTGAGATATCTGGCCACAAAGGAAGGAGTATCTTTCATGGTGGAATGAGGCAGTGGGCAAAGTACCAACTCTGGAATCAGACGTCCTGAAACTTTAATTTTGCCTGTGCCGTCCTCTTGCTGTGTAACCTGGAGCAACTGGGACTCCCTCTCTGAACTTCGGCTGCTTCCTTTGCCAAAGGGGTCTGAAAACCCGGATCTCCTGGGAGGTAGAATGAGGCAGGGTAATGATGCTGTAACTATTGTGCGGTGAGGAGCAGGAGGCCCTGCAGGCCCCGGGCCGCGTGGGAGAGTTTCAGGGAGGAACCCCAGCTGGCCAGACCAGAAGAACTAGCATCTTCGGAGGGAGTGGTACCCAAGGGTGGGGAGTCTCTTCTTGCTCGGGCCTGCCTGGATCCTGGGCGCTGACCCCCACCTGGCCCAGGACCAGAGAGCAGAGGGAGGCGTGAATGTGAGGCCTCTACTTACTCTTCCCTGCTCCGGTTCACCGAGATGACTGCAAAGTGACTTAGAAGCTGGTTCCCCAGATAGGTGGACGCAAGGGTCGGTGTGGAGGCAGTCCCCAGCCGTGGAGGTCATGCCTGGCCCTCGGACAACCCTAGGGCCGCACCTACTAGGGGTTCCTGTCCCCTGGGTCAAGGCAGGCTCTGAGCCCAGTGGTATCCCAGCCTGTCTCAGACCCCCTCCCTCAGGGACATACGATCTGGGAAGGGGTGGGGTCAGGGGCAGGGCTGGCTACGTAATTTGTGCGGCTTGGTGCAAAATGTAAATAGGGGGACCCGCTTCAAAAGGCCAAAAGGCGGGAAAGCGTCCCATTAAAGGTACGACAGAATTGCATTTTTCCTTTCTTCTGCCATCTTTCTCCACCCCTCCTGGCGTTCAATGTCATGTTCCCAAAGGCGAACATCTTGGACCCTTGAGGGCACAGACCTTCACGGGTATCTCCAGACCCTGTCCCGCAACCAGAGCGATTGGATTGCTGGGCCCCCCTTCTAGTGGGCAGCTGCCCGCTGCCATGCCCCACCCTGAGATGTCCCAGGGGACACCCAGGCCCGGCCGAAGCCGGAGGGTGGCGGTGGTCCCAGAGCAGGGGCAGGGAGGGGAAGGCAGAAGACAGAACCTGTCCCGGGGATTCGGGAGGCGGTGTGTGAGCCGAGGGCCCAGTCTCCCCCAGCTCAATGCTTGCCATCCCTTCATACCTCACTTACAAAACACAAATGCAAAAAGAAAATTACGGGGGCACCTGGGTGGCTCTGTCGGTTGCGTGTCCGACTCTTGATTTCAGCTCAGGGCATGATCCCAGGGTCGTAAGATGGAGCCCCGCATCAGGCTCTATGTTCAGCGCTCAGTTGAGCCTGCTCTGGATTCTCTCTCTCCCTCTGTCCCTCTCCCCCACTTGTGTGCTCTCGCTCTCTCTCAAATAAACACACACACACACACACACACACACAGGAAGGAAATTAACAATTCCTGCTCTGGTGAGCATTCAGCTTGCAGAGGGGCTGGGGGATGAACTGACCCAAGAAACCCGATGTCTCGCACCAGGAGGTGGAGGGCAAGGGACACCGGGGGTACCTGAGGGCCCGAGGATTGGGGGGGTTTGCATTCCCAGGACTCAGGTGCACCACATCGGATCGTCAAGAGCTCCCGCCACAGGACACCCAGGCCCTGAGGAACTGGGGAGCAGAGGGACCGAGTGCCTACTTCTGGAGAGATCTTTCCAGTGGGCAAAGGCCTGTCTCTACAAAGTGAGTGATCCCAGGGGCCTGTGGCGACCCAGAATCGGCACCTGACCCAGCCTAGGGATCAAGGAGAGCTTCCCGAAGGAGGTGACGCCTTGAGTAAGACCGAAGGAATGAAGAGCCCTTTGTCTGCTTGTTCTCTGCTGTCCTCAGTTCTCGGCAGCTCTTTCTCGTTTCGTCAGCCAGCGGACCTTCCTTCAACACCTCGAGTGCACTTAGGCCTCTTGCTGTGTGCCAAGGACTCAGCGGTGACCCGAACAGCCCCAATCCCTGCCTCCTGGGACTCGGGCCCAGCACAGGAGACACACTCATCAGCAGGGAGGACCCAGAGTCTTGGAGGCTGTGATAGGAGAGGCCCAGGCAGAGCGATCGGGGCTGGCCCAGGAAGCCCAGGGGAAGCACCTGACTCAGCCAGGAAAATCAGGGAAGGCCTCCTGGAGAAGGAAACATCGGAGCTATGACCTACATGCCGAGCAGTAGGGTGGACTGAGGAAAAGTGCTGAAGCAAGAGGAACAGTATGTACAAAGACGAAGAGGTGACCCTCTGCTCTCATGGAATGAAATGTGTCCTGTGGTGCTGGGGACATGGCAGTAGCCCGGACACCCCTGGCTCTGACCTCATGGGACTCCCAGTCCATAAGGGACATAGATCCATTATGAGTGACAACCTGGGGTGTTTAGGGATGAGAGGGGAGTTCAAAGTGGGGTGTCTGACCCAGCTGAGGGAGCCAGGAAGGGATTCCTGAAGGAGGGGACATCCCAAAGACCCGAGGAATGAGGGACTAGCTGGTCAAGGGCAGGGAGGAGGGAATAATTATGGGCCAAGGCCTGGAGGCCAGGAGCCTAGAAGTTCCTAGAAATTGCCAATAACTCAGTCACGTCAATAAGGGTGGAAGCGGGGTGGGGGGGGTTGGTCCCACAAACTAAAAATAGCACAACTGCCGAATACTAAGGGTGCATGCCTCCCCACCTCCTTCTCCCCGCCCTGACCTTGAGGATGAAGGCCTCCATTCCTAAAGAGAGGAGAGAACCGGCTGTGGGACGCTTCGCGCTCAGAGCCAGCCTGCCTGGGGGCCCAGGGGCCCGGGACGCCTGTGCTAGAAACTACGGCAGCAATCACTGTTTTCCTCCGTGTTTAATTCGGTATCACCGGAGCACCAATAAATAGTTCCCTCCCGCCCCTGCGATCTTCCTCCTGCCCGGGGCTGGCTTCCCGTAGCGGGAAGACACCTGCAGCCCCAAACGCCACGGCTCGGGGCCTGCCGAGCCGGGCGCCTGCGGGATTCCCGGAAGTTCCAAAGGGGCGGGCCCAGGCGTGGCGGCAGCGGGCGGGGCCTCGGGCGGGGGCGGGGCCTCGCCGGGACGTCCCCCCAAGAGGGCGGGGCCCCTCAGGGGGCGTGATTCTCGTCCGCAGCGGTCACGATGACGTCCATCCAAATGCGCATGGCCTCGGGGCTCGGTGCTACCATGTAGAAGAGGCGTTCGTAGGTCTTCACGCAGAACGTCAGGCGAGGGTTGGGGCTCTGGAGTAAGCAGCAGAGTGAGGGTGGTTAAGAGGACATCTGGGTTCGAATCCCAGCCTTGCTACTTATGTGCTGTGTGGCACTGGGCAAAGTTAGTTAGGCTCTCAACAAATTTCCCCATCTGTCTTCGTAAATAATGCTACCTACCTCACTGGGTCATGAAGATCAAATGAATTAACATTTGGGGGCTTAGAATTTGGGGAGCAGGAGGAATTTAGAAGGAGGACTCGTGTCCCCTTTGTAGTCTTACCTTATATATTAGAAGGAAAAGCTTTCAAATTTCCCCTTCTCAGAATCTAGGTTCCCCTGGTTAGTAACTGGGGAAGCTAATATCTACACCCCATTTATTACGTACCTACTTGCCAGCCCTGAATTGAGTAAATCCCTTACACCCACTGCCTGTCCTTAACCTTCTCAACTCTGAGGAAACGGGTTGAACTGTGCCCATTTTGCAGGTAAGAAAAATAAGGCTGGCTAAGGGAAGTCACTTTCCTGATGTCCCACAGCTGGGATTCCAACCTAAGCTCTAAAAGGCTATAGTCAGGGCGCCTGGGTGGCTCCATCGGTTAAGCTTCTGACTTTGGCTCAGGTCATGATCATGTGGTTTGTGAGTTCGAGCCCCCTGTCGGGCTCTGTGCTGACAGCTCAGAGCCTGGAGCCTGCTTCGGATTCTGTGTCTCCCCTTCTTTCTCTCTGTCCCTCCTCCACTCTCTCTCTCAAAAATAAACATTTATAAAAAATAAAAGGCCATAGTCGGTTGCTCTCCAGAGCTTTCTAAATACTGTATCGGTTGCCAACATTTACATTCCTGGCACTGCGCTTGGGTAAATTTCGAATTCCTGCGTTCTCTGGGGTGAAAGAGTATGAAGGGTCACCACGCGGCCCCGTTCCCATTTGGCAACTATGGGCCGAGGCCGAAACAGTCGTCTCCTCCAGATGCCCCCAGGCTGCCTCAGCCCTCTCCCTGCCGCCTCCATTCATTTAGTCCCAGCTTGGCGGCAGAGCTAGCCAAATTCTTCCTCTAGATCTTTTGTCCCAAGAAAAGTAACAGGGGCCGAGAGCCAGAGACCGGGCTCTTCCATTTCGGTTGCTGCCGTGAGATGACCGGCTGGAGCACCCTGATGGCGCGGTCTCTGGGTGGCCTTTCCCAGGGACAAGCTGCGGTCTGACTGCAGGGGCTCTGGTGCAGGGGGGGCAGGGGGGCACCCCGCGAGGGCTTCACCTTGAAGGCGCAGCGTAAGTGGTCGTAATAGACTTCCTCGATGGCCTGGAAGTAGATGACGCCTTTGAGCTTGGTCTCGTCCTTGTCTGATGGAGGGAGGTGAGGGAGAAACAGGCAGTGAGAGGTGCCCATGGGGGGGGG
>PITB01030514.1:0-16820 GCA_004024585.1 Paradoxurus hermaphroditus
AAAAATCAACCCAAGGGTACGTGAGCACGTAGTGTGCAATAAAGGCGACCTTTCGGCTTCCTGGGCCGAGAGGTTGGTTTACCGAATGGTGCCAGCAAAAATGGTTCTACCGCTGGATTGAATAAAGTTAGATCCTTTCCGTCTACCGTCTACGATAATAAATTCCACACGGGTTAAGAACTTAATGTAACCGTCTAAAACTTGTTAACATGAAATTAAATGTAGGTGTGGCTAATACCGTATTAGGGAAGGTACGGACACCCAGAAGCCATAAAGGTAAGCTAGACCGATTTAGTATTGGAAGTATTCAATTCCTCTCTATAAATAATGACACTACAAACAAAGTCGAAAGACAAAGACTGTGCTTGGGAAGACAAATCTATAATACATGTGCTAGTTAAAAGAGTAGTGTGTAGAGATTTCCTACAAAATGCTACGAAAATGACAAATAGCCCAGGTGGGGACGAGGGGAAGAAGAAGCGACTGTTTTCAGAAATGTCCGGGAGCGAGTATCCAAAAAAAAAACCCTTGCTCAGGGCATGAAGATCTAAAAGCGCTTGAGAGAGTGTAAAGACAATATTTTCGAAAGCACGATCGAGCTGGCAGGAAAGCCAGGGGAAACCACCGGAGGGCAGGAACAAGGAAACGCTAAGCAGCAGATAAACACACGACAGAGTCCTCAAAAAAGGCTTCCTCGAAAGCTGAGACCCAGAACTCCCGGACGGTTCAGCAGTCCTGCCCGGGGCGCGTGCTCCCAAGAACCGAAGCCGAGGTCTTCAAGAGATCTCTGCACCCCGCGTTCCCTGTGGCATTGTTCCCAACAGCCCGAGGCGTGGACTCCACCGAGGTGTCGGTAGGCAGATGACTAAGGGAAGAAACTATGGTATCTACATACAATGGGATATTATCCGGCCCTCAAAAAGGGGGAAGTTCTGTCATTTATGACAGCGTGGCTGAGCCCAGAGGACACTGTGCCGAGTGAAATAAGACAGGGAAGGACAAAAGCTACACAATACCGCTCGTAGGAGGAACCTCACATCGTCAAACTCCGAGAAGCGGGCTGTAGGGCGGTGGTGGCCGGGCGCTGGGGAAGGGGATGGGGCGGCGGCAGCCAAAGGGTACGAAGCTTCAGTTACACAAGACAAGCCAGGTCTAGAGATCTCCTGCACAGCGTAGTGTAAAATATGTAATAATAAAATATTAGTGTAAAATATGTAGCCATCTTTTGTTTGTTTGTTTAGAAATCTGCTAAGAGAGGCGCCCGGGCGGCTCAGTCCGTTGAGCGTCCACCTCTTGGTTTCGGCTCAGGTCGTGAGCCCAGGGTCGTGGGATCCAGTCGGCACAGGGCATGGAATCTGCGTGAGAGTCCCTCTCTCCCGCTCCCTCTGCCCCTCCCCTGCTTGTGTGCAAGCACTCTCTTTCTCCCTCTCTCTCTCAAAAAAGAAAAAAGGAAAAAGAATTTGCAAAGAGAGTAGAGGCTTTGTTGTGTTCTTATCACAAAAAAAATAATAATTAATAATAATAAATAAAGGGGGCGGGAGGAAACTGTTGCAGGTGATGGAATATTTATGGCATAAACGGTGGTGGTGTTTTCCTGGGTATATACTGATGTCCAAACTCATCGAGTCGTGTACATTAATTATGAACACCATTTGTGTGTCAATTACACCTCAATAAAAGTGACTTTAAAACTCAAATTTAAAATATTTTTTTAAGTTTTATTTCTTTGAGAGAGACAGAGACAGCATGAGCAGGGGAGGGGCAGAGAGAGAGGGAGAGAGCATCTCAAGCAGCCTCCACGCTGTCCGCGCAGAGCCCTAGGGGGGGGCTGGAACCCACGAAACCGTGAGATCATGACCTGAGCCGAAAGCAAGAGTCAGATGCTCAACCCAGGTGCCCCAAATTGAAAATATTTTTCAAAAGGGATCTTCTCATCCTTGGTGGCCAGAGCCTGGGTTTTTAAGAGGCCAGGAGCTACCAAAAACAGTACACAGGGCCTGGAACCCGAGCAGGAGGGAAGTCGTGTTAGAGACCCCACATGAAGCCAGAATTCCAGAAGGGAGCGTGTGAGCTAGAGCATACCTTCACTGTAGAAGCCAGAAAGTTTAGTAGGCGGAAAAGAATTGAAAATGACACAGTATGCAAATTTAAGCCAGATGAAAACTGACGTGGCTATCCCTCAAACACGGTACGTCAGAGAAAGGATACTTTCCAAGAAGTGTCACCAGAGAGGGACATTCTGTAGAATGAAAGGCTGCGTAGACCCAGAAGCTATCACAGTCCTAAATCGACAGGTCCCCGATATTATGACTTCGCAATGTGGAAAGCACAAATCGACAGAACTCAAAAGAGAGAGACAAATCCGCAATCATAGCAGGAGACTCTATTGTACCTGCTTAGCTGCCGATAGAACAGTTAGGGGAAAACACTTTAAGAATACAGAAGTTCTGGAAAATACCCTTAACAAACTTGACCCAATTACTATGTGGAACACCGAAGCTGACAGCGACCAAAGGCACCCATTTTCCAAGTGCACGTGGAATATTTACCAAAACTTAGCATATGCTGATCAATTTTAAAGGCCTCAAACCACTCACAAGCTTGGAAGCCTCCAGAATACACGCTCTGATAACGCTAGAATTCAGCTAGCAATCGACAACACAGGTAACTAATTGCCAACTGTCTGGCGATGAAAGAATATGTGAATTAGAGGGGCGCCCGGGTGGCTCAGTCGGTCGAGCATCCGTCTTAGGCTCAGGTCGTGATCTCGAGGTTTGTGAGTTTGAGACCCGCATCGGGATCCTCTGGTCCTCCCCTCTCTCTGCCCCTCCCCCTCTCAAAAATAAATAAACATTAAAAATATGTGTATTATAAATAAGAAATCCCCTTCGTAGGTATATGTATCTGTTCACCAAGAGACACGTACCCGGATGGTATTAGCGACACTGTTAATAAGAGCAAAATACTGGAGACACCCAAGTGCCCACCACTAAAATGGGTCAACAGATGGTGAAGGGTTCGTGCGCTACAGAACACTACCGGGCAATAAGGATAAGTGAACTCTTGCTACATCACAACGGGGTAGTTGAAGTTCACAGCATGCTGTTCAATGAGAGAAGGCAAAGCAAGAACCGAGGAAGACAAGGAAAACTGTTCTAGGGGAGCGGAGGCAAAAAGAGACATAATAGCCAAATCCACTGGGTGGAATCTGATTGAATTCCAGACCTAAATATATATATATATATATATATATATATATATATATATATATATATATTATACAATATATATATATATCGTACACACATATCGTATGTATATATATGTGTATATTGTATTGTATACACATATTGTATGTATATATATATATGTGTATACAATATGTTTGAGGATAATTGGAGACTTTGGAGTATGGACTGTAAGTTGCATGAAGTTACTGAATTAATATCAATGTTTTTAGTTGAGGCTGTATTGAAAAAGTCTTATTCTGGGGATACGCATACTGAAGTGTAAGGGGTGACTACCTCGATGTTTGTGGCTTACTTTTGAATGGTTTGGTAAAAGGGAAGTGTGCGTGTGCATGTGCATGTGTGTGTGTGTGTGTTTATGTCCACACAGGTGAAGCCGGTGTGACAACATGTTAATAGTTGATGAATCTAGGTAAAAGGTGCATGGGTACTCACTGTACTGTTCTTTTAACTTTTCTAGAAGCTTGAGCTTTTTGCTAAAGAAAATAAAAGGAAAGGTGAACGTACTACATGCCAACTACAGAAAATGTGGAATATAAAACATCAAGAAAGAAAAAGGAAATAGAGAAGCCAAATGGACTTTTGATGGTTATAACCTAAAAAGAAATTGCATCGGTAGAGAAGAGTATCTTTATTCAATACACAGTTGGAGGTTCTAGTCACGCAGCAATAAAAGAGAAAGAAATGAAATAAAGATTAAACAGGAAGAAACAAAATTATCTACATAGAAAACCCCAAGAGAATCTACAAATTATGAGAACTAAGAGTTTGGCCAAGCTTGTTGCATACAAGATCAATGAGCAGAAATAAAATGCATTTCTCTGTCCTAGCACCACGGAGCTAGAAAAAGTAATTTTAAGGTTCCATTTATAATAGCTACAAAAATAAGTAAACAAAAAATAAATCTAACAAAAACCTTACAACCTCTTTACGTAGCAACCGGTAAGACTTGATTACAAAGCACTGGAGAAGGCCACGGTAATGGAGAGATAAGCCGTGTTCATAGCAGGTAAGATTCAACGGTATAAAGATGTCAGTTTCCTCCAAATGAATTTCTAAATCTAATTCCAACCAAAATCTCCAAAAGATTTTTTCATTGTACTTGACAAATAGTTCCTAAATATATACATGTAGGAGCAAGAACAGCCAAGATAATTTTGAAGTTAGTGGAGTTTATTCTGGCCGGTAGCAAGACTTCATGTAGGGGCGCCCGGGTGGCCCAGTCGGTGGAGCGTCCAACTTCGGCTCCGGTCATGATCTCCTGGTTTGTGGGTTCGAGACCCACGTCGGGCTCTGTGCTGACAGCTCAGAGCCTGGAGCCAGCTTTGGATTCTGTGTCTCCCTCTTTCTCTGTCCCTCCCCTCGTCTCTCTCTCTCTCTTTCTCTCTCTCTCTCTCAAAAATAAATAAACATTAAAAAAAATTTTTTTTTAACTTATCGTAAAACCAGCGTAATTAGGATAGCGTGGTACGGGAGCATGAACGGAAACAGACAGAAATGTGGATCGATGGGACAGAATGGCAAACTTCTGTATCCAGAAGCTTTATATTCCCGCCCGAATACAGAAATGTGATACTTGCCAGAGGCGGCATTGCAAATCAATATGAAAAGAGTGGGCTAGTCAATTAATCAATGTCTTAACGGAAAAAATCAAATTAGATCCTCGCCTCCCACCAAGCACATAAATAAATCCCACGTGGATTCATGACTTAAATTGGGGAGGGGGGAAGAGTTTAGAACTTCTAGAGGAAAATATAGGAAAAGGTCTTTATTGTTTCAGAGCAGGAAAGGTTTTCTTCAACAAAAGAGCAAACGTACAAGCCATGAAAGAAAAAATTGGTAAATTTGACCATCTTCGCATTAAAAATGTTTGTTGCCCAGGGGCGCCTGGGTGGCTCAGTCGGTTGAGCGTCCGACTTCGGCTCAGGTCATGATCTCGCCGTCTGTGAGTTCGAGCCCCGTGTCGGGCTCTGTGCTGACAGCTCGGAGCCTGGAGCCTGCTTTGGATTCTGTGTCTCCCTCTCTCTCTGCCCCTCCCCCACTTGCACTCTGTCTGTCTCTCTCTCTCTCTGTGTATCAAAAATAAATAAACTTAAAACAAAAAGGACTCCGCTAACACCAAGTGTCGGCGAAGACAAAGAGCCACGGCGGCTCATCCGCTGCTGGCGGGTACGAGCCCGTCGGATTTCACAACAACGTAAGGCATGCGTGTCTCACAACAGTGCCATCCGCTCCCGGGGACGTTCTAGAGAAACTCACGTGCAGAAGGAAGACACGCCCGGATGCTCAATTCGACATCATTTATTATAGCAAAACTTGGAGGCAACGTCACTCACCGTTCGCCGGGTGACCCAGGAGGTGGAGAAGCAGCAGCAAGTGAAGTGAACACAGTCCTCGGCATCAAGATGACAGGCTGGCGGGGAGGCGATGCGCCTCCGGCTACCGAGCAGAGGAGTAAGCGTGCGTTTCCAGATCGTGACAAGTGCTAGCACGGAAAACCGTGGGGTGCCTGGAGAAAGCCTAGGAAGGGGTGCAGATCTGGTTTGGGGGCCAGGAAAATGTGCTGAGGGAGGGACGGCAGAGCTGGGGTGTGAGGCTTGAGGGGGAGTTAGCTCAGTAAAGAGCAGCAAGGATCCCAGGGGGAAGGCTCCAGGCGGGAGGAAGCCCCCCGGGGATGCTGGGGGCAGGGAGAGGCAGAGATTTCACCCGGAAAAGGGCAGGGGAGAGAGGAAGAGAAGAAGGCTCAGAGCAAGACCATGCAAGGGCTCCCGGGGCATGTAAATATCCTGAGCCCAAAAGCAATAAAATAAATGAATAAATGAAATAAAAAAGACTAAATTATCCTGAACTAATAATTTGCATCTTTACAGCCTCATGCTGGCCAGGCGCGGGGCACCTCGAACCCTCCTGCGTTGGTGTTGGGAATGCGAAATGGTGCGGCCGCTCTAGGACAGCTGGGCGGGTTCCTGGTGCGTTCGCCCAGGAGAAGCTTATGGAAAGGAAAGCTTATGTCCCCACAAACACCTGCACATGAACGTGTTAGTCGTAATGGCTAAGAACTGGTGACAACTCAAATGTCCTTCAAAGGATGATTGGGCAAACAATCTGTGGGACGCACTTACAATAAACAATAAACAAAATTTACACACAATAAACAAAATTAAAGACACAATAAACAAAATTAAAGGAGCATACTACTGCCGTATGTGACAATATAGATACATCTCCGTTGCACTTTGCCGAGTGGAAGAAGGCCGAAGCGAAGGACTTCATTCTATATGCTTGCGTTCATTTAACATCCCGGGGAAGGCAACACTATAGGGACCGAAGACAGACCCGGGGTCGCCAGGGGTTGGAGGGACGGGGATGTTCTTTATCTTGATTGTGACAGCGGCTGTACAACTGTATGCCTGTATCAAAACCCACAGATAGAACCGGACACTAAAAGGGGGGAAGTTTACTGTATGTCAATTATGCCTCAATAAGAGAGTAAGAAGGAAGGAAGGAAGGGAGGGAGGGAGGAGGGAGAGAAAGAGGGAGGGAGGGAAGGAAGGAAGAAGAAAGAAAGAGAAAGAAGAAAGAAAGAGAAAGAAAGAAGGGGGAGAAAGGGAAGAAAGGAAGAAAGAGAAAGAAAGAAAAAGAAAAAAAAAGAAAGACAGAGAGAGAAAAGAGGGAGGGAGGGAGAGAGGGAGGCAAGAAGGGAGGGAGGGAAGGAAGGAAGGAGGAAAGAAAGAAAGAAAGAAAGAAAGAAAGAAAGAAAGAAAGAAAGAAAGAAAGAAGAAAGAAAGAGAAAGAAAGAAGGGAGGGAGGGAAGAAAGAGAGAAAGGGAGAGAGAGAGAGAGAGAGAAAGGAAAGAAAGAAGGAAGGAAGGAAAAGAGAGAGAAAGGAAGGAGGGGAGAGAAAGGAAGCAAAGCACAGCACAGAGAAGCAAAGCAAGAACAAACGGCACTGTGGGCAGCCCATGGGGCGGTGATCAGGGAGACTTCTGGTCAGCGTGGTGGCCTGAGTCCAGCCGAGCCCCCTCCTACTCCACAACCAGGGAGCAAGTCGAAGGAGCCAGTGAGGGAGCAAGGAGGGGAGGGAACTGCCGTCCCAGAGGCCTTAGCTTTATGCTCATTAGCCAGCCCCACAGGCAATGGTGGGGGGGGGCTTGTGACCAAGGGGTGTTTACGGGTTGCGGTAAAACTTATTTTATGGCTGGGGGTACAGGCAGGAAATTGGGGTTTTATGGTTCACTAAGCATCAATAGCGATTAATCTCAGAAACTCCGCGGCCCTTCACGGGTCCCAAGCGCTAGACGAACACGAGGTAAGAGTCACGTGTTCCCCCTCCCACCTAGAAAAACACCTCTGCCAAGTACTCTACAGCGAAGCCTTCTCCTTCCAGTGGGAGCCGGAAGGCTCAAGTCGGTTTAGTTAGATTCGGTTCGTTTTTCTTTCCCAAAGAAACAAAGATTAAGCAATTCTTCTGCTTAGAAAAGAAAAAGAAAAAGAAAACTGACCCCACCAAAAGGTTCGAATCAAAGCAGGAATCATTACGATTGCTTACATTTTATAGAATTTTACAGTGTCCAGTAGGGTCATCACCCTCAGTCCCTCATCAGTACCCTCGAGAGAGGCACAAGTCATCACCCTCATCTCACAGATGAGGGGACTGGGTTGTAACGGATGGAGGGATTTGCCACAGACCAGCAGGTAACTGGTTAGTTTATTTCTCCTTCGTTATTTTGTTATATGGTTTTGGTTGCAAGTAATAGAAATTTCTTTCAAACTGGACAAGACAGGGAGAAGAAAGTGTGGTGGCTCATGCCATCAAGGGTCGGGCTCACTTCAGACATACCTGAATCCAGGAACTGGTGTGACTCTTCTGGGTTCTTCCTGCCCGGGTGGGCTCGTGTTTCAGGCAGGCTCCCTCTTCCCCGTGGCCTCTGGCGAGAAAGATTAGTATTATTCTCACAGCCATCTATTCTAGTAGAAGGAGCTTCTTTTGTCCCTTTGTTTCTAACCGAAGCCCTAGAACTGGGTCTCGCTGAGCCAATCACTGTGGCCAGTGGGGGATGCGCATGCTGACTGTCCAGGCCTGCGGTCTGTGGGCTCTGCAAACTTGCATTCTGAGACTCTCCGCAGAAAGACCAGCCCCTTGCCCTATGACAGCAAGACCAGGTTCACCTGCCAATATAGCTCCCCAAGAGCTTTTTATGGCTTTATCCTAAAAAATGAGTAAGCTCTGGGGCACCTGGGTGGCTCAGTCGGTTAACCGTCCGACTTTGGCTCAGGTCATGACCTCTCGGTCTGTGAGTTTGAGCCTCGCATTGGGTTTTGTGCTGACGGCTCAGAGCCTGGAGCCTGCTTCAGATTCTGTGTCTCCCTCTCTCTCTGCCGTTCCTCCACTCACACTCTCTCTCATTCTCCTTCTCTCTCTCCCTCTCAAAACTAAATAAACATTAAAAAAATTTTTTTTCTAATAAAAAAAATGAGTAAGGCCTCAGGGAGAAAAGAGAGAAAAATTTGTAACATGGAAGAGAAAGTAAACAACCAAGTGGTAAAACTGACTCTAAAGGAAATGGAGCTAGTTCAGGTAAGGACTGGCTTTCGAAACTTCTGCAGAAAGCTTTGAGAAAATGTCACCACCGGGAAAGCCAAGAGTTGCTATGAAGACAAAACAACAAAGAACACTCGAGTAGCAAAAGGAGAACTGCCAAAATTAAAACTCCAATTACGAGTTTGAAATAGAAAGCCAAGTAAATCTCCCAAGAGATAGAATAAAAAAAAACAGAGAGGGAAAATATGAGAAAAATTACAGACATGAAAGATTGATGGATGAAGAGTAACATCTGACTAATAAGAGTTTCAAGAGGAGAATTGGAAAAGTGAAGGGAACAAAAGCATTCCCCAGGGCTAAGGGCACAAGTAACTAATTTTTTTTAATGTTTATTTACTTTTTTTTTTTTAATTTTTTTTTTTAGTGTTTTATTTATTTT
This sequence comes from Paradoxurus hermaphroditus, assembly GCA_004024585.1. NCBI lineage: Eukaryota > Metazoa > Chordata > Mammalia > Carnivora > Viverridae > Paradoxurus > Paradoxurus hermaphroditus. Next base: position 9,229 of record PITB01030514.1, read on the forward strand.
TGAGACAGAACGAGACAGGGCATGAACAGGGGGAGGGGCAGAGAGAGAGGGAGACACAGAATCTGAAGCAGCTCCAGGCTCTGAGCCGTCAGCACAGAGCCTGATGCGAGGCTCGAACTCACAGACTGTGAGATCACGACCTGAGCCGAAGTCGGCTGCTCAACCGACTGAGCCACTCAGGCGCCCCTGTTTATTTACTTTTGAGAGAGAGAGAGAGAGAGACAGAGTGTGATCGAGAAAGGGGCAGAGAGAGAGAGGGAGACCCAGAATCCGAAGTAGGCTCCAGGCTCCATGCAGTCAGCACAGAGCCTGACGTAGAGGCTCAAACTCATGAACCTTTTGATCATGACCTGAGCCAAAGTAGGAAGCTCAAATGACTGACACCGGGCGCCCCTAAGGACACAAGTATTTAGATTGAAAGCGCCCATAGAGTGGCCAGCAGAGTGAGTGGAAAGAGACCCACGCATGTTGTGGTGAAATTTCCAAACACCAAGTAAAGAGAGTAGACCCTGGAAACTTCTAGAGAGAAACAAACACACAGAAAGGTTGCTATTAAAGGAACGAAACTCAGACTGGCATCGAAAATCTGAATGCTAGGGAATAAATGGAGCAAGTCTTTAAAATTATGAGAGAAAATGACTTTCAGTCTGGAATTCCACGTCCGAGTGATCAGAAGGTATTTGATAGAGTCTGAAGGTAAAAAAAAAAAAGGGGGGCGGGGAGACATTTTCAGATTTACCAGGACGCTGACCGTTAGGATCCCACACTCGTGTTTCTGAGGAAGTTACTGGAGGATGTGCTCCAGCAAATCGAGTCCTCTTTCTCGGACTAAAGGAAGAAAGGAGAAAATGTGTGGGAACGACGAGGGGGATGAGAGGAAGTTCAGACGCCTGGGAAAACAGGGATTGGAGAGGTTTTATGTATCCCGAGATTTGGTACCACATCAAAGGCTACAGGACAAGTGATCAGTACGCAGTAAGAAGGAAGGCAATGGGCCACACAGGAACTTCAGGAACAGGGGCACCTGAGTGGCCGAGTCACTGAGGCGTCCGACTCTCGATTTCGGTTCAGGCCATGAACTCAGGGTTTGTGAGCTCGGGCCCCAAGTGTGGCTCTGCGCTGACGGTGTGGAGCCTTTTCGGGATTCTCTCTCTCCCCCTCTCTCTCTGCCTCTCTCTCTCTCTCTCAAAATAAATAAAGAAACATGAAAAAAATTAAAAATTTTAGGAATATAAACCCTGAAATGTTTAGTATAGACCGGAGGCAAGTGAGCTCAGAGCCAGACTGTCTGAACTTCTGAACTCCTGTTTGGAACTTACCGGTTGTATGATCTTACATAACCTCTCTGTGCCTCGATTTACTCATCTGTAGAGCGGGGAGGACATTAATGCATTAGAGGATTGTTGCAAAAATTACACGGATCCATACACGCAGAGCAGTAAGCAAAGTGTCCATCACGTAGCAAGAACTCAGTAAATCTTAGCCATTGGTATCGTGGGCTTTTCTGGAACAGTCCACTATGGATATAACCAAACGTTCAGGGGCACCTGGGTGGCTCAGTTGGTAGAGCGTCCGACTTTGGCTCAGGTCACGATCTCAAGGTTAGTGAGTTCGAGCCCCGCATCGGGCTCTGGGCTGACAGCTCAGAGCCTGGAGCCTGCTTTGGATTCTGTCTCTGTCTCTTTCCCTGTCTCTCTCTCTCTCTGTCTCTGCCCTTTCCCAGCTCATGCTCTCTCTCTCTCAAAATAAATAAGCATTAAAAAAAATTAAAAACAAAATCCAAAATTAAAAAAAAAACCCACAGAACTGGAAAAACTGTAGCGATTATGGTGTCTGTTTAATTGTCGGAAAAAAAAAGATACTGATTAAGGTCACGTTAACTACCTTAACAAGCACGCCCCAAATATATAAGGGCTCAGACGTGATGCGGTGTATTTCTGGGTCCTATAAATTCTTCTGAGTGGCAGGCAGCTGTCGTCTGAGTGGTGAGGCAGGGTGCCAGGTGTCTGTCGTCTGTGGCCGGGCAGGACTCAGGTGTGCCAGGTTCTCACGCGTCCAGCCGGCGGGACGGCAGGGAGCACTCGGGATGGCCCACCGCGGCTTTCAGGGGTCAGGGCCGTCGCACGGGGCTCCGCAGCTCGGGGACCGTTGTCTACAGCGCCGGCGCGTCTGCTGGCAGAGGAGGCTGGGGACTGCAGTCCACCGCGTGCGGGGACAAAGGACGAACACCACGGCTCGTGTCACGGAAGGCCGGAACACAATGTCGGTGCCATAAACTTGGACAAAGTAAATAACAACAGCATTGAGTGATGAGGAAGGGAGGTGGGAACCTTATCGACGGTGTTTCATTTCCTCCTCTTTCTTAACAGGGCACCAGTCCCTGCTGCTTCGAATAAGACCATGGTGTTAACAAAACAACCGTAATGAGGCTCATCTCCTAAATTTCCCACACTCTTTTTTTTTCGCCATTAAAGAATCGTGTAGGTTAGTGGCTTCTAGAGAAGAGCGTTTATCGGAAGCTCAGATATTCACGTAGGGGAACCCCGATTTCCTTTTCTTCTGTTACATTCAAGTAAAATGAAATTTCGCGCCTGACAATTCTTTAAATGAAGGCGGAGCTTGATGGCAAAGCTGACGTGGCCTCTCCCGAAGGCTGGAAGCGCCAGCTCAGAGCTGCATCCCGGGAAAGCCCGAGCGAGACCCCGTTAGCGGCACGGAGACCCGTCAGCCCTGGCTTGGCCGGGCCGGGCCCTGGGCTCCGCGTCCAGGTCCTGTGCGTCCGTCGCTGCACTGTGGGCCCGTGAGGAGGTTCGTGGGGCTGCCTTCCGAGGACGGCACCCCCGGTCTCCGTCTTGCACCCTCCCCGTGTTCTGGGTGGGCACAGCCCGTGTAAAAGGGAGAAGCTGGGAGTCGGACGACCCCAGGCTCTCTGCCGGCTCGGATCCATGAAAGGGATGCTGGGCAAGTCAGGGCGTTGCTGGAATTTGCTGATGTGGATTCTTTTCTTCTTAAAATCGCGGAAATGTTAGGGAGGTAGCACTTTCTAGGGCAGGAAGTAATCACTATAAAAAAAAAAAAAGAGAGAGAGAGAGAGAGCCGGGAAACTGCTAGAATCAGCAGACTCCAGAGCATTTGCCCTCGGTGCTTTGCAAAGCTACCCTAGCCCCGTCTCCAGCCCCGACTAGGACGACTCAAAATTGCCGAGGGCTCCTAGGGGTCCGCGGCCCAGAGGGCTCCCCTGGGCCCCAAGGGACATCGCTGCCCAGGATGGCCGCTGCGTGCATGTCTTCGGATTGCTTTTCTGGAACGGTATGCTTGGGGTGGACTGCATGAACCTCCCCACTGGCAGCCAGCCCCCAGAGAGCCCCAGCCTCCTAGTGCTCCCCCTAACCCACCCCTCCACCGCCGCCCCGCCTTGGGGTCCTTTCTCCCGAGTCTGGAGACTCCTCAGGCAGGGACACAGGTCCGCACCCAAGCCCGAGTCCATCCGGCCCCGCAGACATCTCCGCCCCCTGAAGTACTTGACCGTCCCTCGTTCATTCGGCGAGTACTGACGGAGGACAAGTTCTGGCTGTGGTGTGGGGACACGGTAGCCGAGCACGGGCAGCAGTCCGCGCCGCGTGGAGCTTAGATTCTACCTGGGACGGGGGTCCTCGGCTGAGGCACTCTCGATGTTGGGGGCACATCTAGTCTTGGACAGTGCGGGCTGTCCCGTGCATTGTAGGACGCTCACCTCCAGCTCCACCCATTAGATGCCAGTAGGCGCTCCCCGTCTCCCAATCGCAGCCACCGAAAATGTCTCCAGACACTGCCCAATCCCCTCGAGGGCAAGATTGTTCCAGTAGAAGAACTACTGAATTGGAACACACACACACACACACACACGCGCGCACATACACCCCTAACAATACAGTTAGCATGAGCCTCACCATACAGAGCGTTACCTAATTTATTCCTTATAACATGACAATCCCAATGTTATCCTCCCCCCATACTACCCATGAGGAAACTGAGGCTTAAAGGTAGTTAAGCAACTGGCGATGGCTCTTAAGCGGAGCCACCCAGCTTCGACCCCGGCCGTCTGACTCCGCGCTGACTCCGTTAACCCCCAGGCACTCTGTAAACAGCGGCGCGTTCGCCCGAGCCGCAGCCCCAGGACACCGAGAAGCTGCCAGAAGGACATCACGGGTAAGAAAGCACAGGGAGAGCGATGCCAGGCAAAGGTGAGCTTTTTTTAAAATTAGGGGGCGGGGCTGGCCGCGGCAGAAACCGCAGAAGGAACCTGGGGCCGACTCTTGTTTCTCTTCCCCGGTGCAATTCATGACACTTTATTTCAGAGCCAATAGAAATCTACGGCGGACGAGAATGCAAAAATCATCTAACTTTTTTATAGTAAAAGGCTAAAAAATTATAAAGGCTTCCACGAAAATGCATGTTTGCTGCTATTACTTCGGGTCCTTCAGGCCGACGCGGGGTATGGGGGGACAGCTGGAGAAATGCTGATTTATAATCATCATGACAACAGTCGTAACAGCTCGTGTTCATGAGCCCCTTCTTACCAGCGCCTGCCCTTTACTTGTGTTAACTCATTTAATCCTTACCGGAGCCCATTAAATGCGTGCAAGTTTTTTTTGTGTGTATCATTTAAACCTCAATTATGCTGTAAAAAAGAAATGAGGGTTCAGCAACGGTGCAGTGTCCAACAGGTGCAAGCGTCTCACGACTGTGTCATTGTAGCCATTTAACTATAAAATAAAATACTATCTTTCTTTTTAAAAAGCCCTGTGGAGGTTGACTAGGCAAGGGCTCGGAGAGGGGAAATGAGTTGGCCTGAGGTCCCACAGGGAGACTGACCCCCAGAGGCAGGGCTAGTTCAGAGTCTGAGTTCGGCAGGTGGCTGTGGATGGAAGGTGTGGGGAGATGCCTGCAATTGAGTCAAAGGCAGCGGTAGCATCAGGCAGTGGGGGCGGGGGGGGGGGGTGGAATCTGGACCTTGGTTCTCTCCTGAACCCAGGTGAACTTCCTTAGGGGCAGGTGGAAAAAGGCTGGAAAAAGATGCAGGCGGCTCTCCGGCGTGGTGTGTGATCTAAGCAGAGAGTTGGGGGCATGTAGGGAGACAGCCAAAAAGAACCCAAGTCCCTGCTCCGCCCCCGAGGCACAGCCAAGGTGATGGTGTTTCCCAAATTACCGTCCTCAGACCCCCCACACCGGTGCCACGTGAGGACTTGAAAGATATGTACGGTACTTCCCGTGTTAATTTAAATGACAAAGGACTCTTCGCTTATTTATTAAAATAAGAAATCTAATAGAATCACGGGCTTTTATTTTTGTCCCCCTCGTATGTGTGGGAGAAGAACGCCCCATAGCAAGAGCATCTTACAAGTACTTACGCTCTTTGCGAATACAGAGACGCCGTTAAGGCATTACCGCCAGAGAAATGGCTGGTCCCAATGGCAGGGTATTTCCGCAGGACACGGCAGCAATTACGCTGAAATCTCGTGGCCTCCCCGGGTCCTTGGCCTTCCCAGAATGTGGAAGCCCATCGCCCGTGGGCGTTCCAAGAGGTCCGGGCAGAAGCGGGAAGGTTTAGTGTCGGGCGTCACTTCTGTGCATTCTGTTGTTTAGCCAGTGGCCCAAACCGGCCCGCTGGTTGGGAAACGGAGTCCCCCTCTTAATGTGGGGGCGGCATACGTTTGCACATTTACGGAGAGGAAAGGAATCAACGGGCATCTTTGGAGATTATCAACCACATCCTGCCAAGACTGATACCACGAAAGCGAGAGTATCAAGTTTACATTGCATCGAATCAGATTATTTCAAACAAACAAACAAACAAACAAACAAACCACCTTGTCCTAATAATAGCTATAAAAGGGCCTCACCTTCACTGGTTTCTGAGATACTTTCGTTAATTACGAACCCTTCCCATTTTGCGAGCGAGCCCTGGGCTGTAATTAGTGTTCTAAGAAATCAGCGAGTAACCCTGAACCCTAAGACGGAAACGGAGCAAAGGAAGGAAGGGATTGGACTCTCCAGCACCAGGCCTTCCAGTGACCCCAGGTCAGCCTCTCTCCGGGTGGGGCCCAGAAATTGGCATTTTGTCATTTTCACCACCCCCCCGCATGAATCCTCCTCCTGTTAATTAAAATCTCTTCCAGGCCCTGTTGATGAGCATCAAGCGTAACCATGATATTGATGACAATAGAGAGCTTGTCTTTTACTTGGCACTTAGCAATCTACAAAGTGCTTTTTCACCGATGATTCGATTCTGTGTATATCATAATTCCCACACCTCCTGTGGTGTCTTGGCTACGTGACGCCGGATTGACCCCGGCTTCGCCTACAGAGCTTCTCAAATTCACCGACTTGATTTTGCTTTGGAGACTTCCTCTCTAATACACCTTTAGATCGTCTTAAAAACCTCCCTAATTCCTCCTGTTCTGTTGGAAGCTCCCCGTGGTCGAGATCCCCCCGGGGCCTCTACTGACCAGCCGAGAAAGAATGGTGAGAGGTTTAGGGGGCAGCAGAGGGCCTGGAGTGAACCCTGGTGGTGGAGTCAGAAAGTCTGGCGGCTCGGCCCAGCTTGGCTGAAGCAGGTGCGGCCTGGGCAAGGCCTCCTCTCCTCCTCTCTGGACCTTGCGTCCCTGACTATAAAAGGAGGGTGTCGACCACTGTCAGAGACTTCACAGGGGTGGCTTTGAAGCTCCTCACGGGTGCATTGTGTGTAAGGTGGGGGGGGACGTGGTGATGAGGGGTCCCAGGTGACTCCCCTCACCCCTCTGCCCGAACGGCTTGTCTTTTGTTTGCAAGTTGAATTTCCACATAAAACTGTAGGGGAGGGGGATGTTCTTCAGTCAGAGCAATAAACAACGTCTCTCCTGGACCGCGTGACCTCTAGCTTTCCTGTCCGTCCTCACGGTTCAGCGTCATGCTCACCATTTCCAACAGCCCAGCATTCCACGTGCCGGCATTGGGCCAAGCACTTCACACCCAGTGTCATTCCTGAATTCTCTCCATTTATAGACGTCACGTCGGGGAGCCTCGCTAAGAGACGGTGGTTTGCCGGGGGCCACCCATTGGTTCCCCGGCTAGAACCCGGATTCACTCACGTAGACTGGTGCCACGGGCCCCTGGCCGGACCAGTACATGGTACTACTCTCCAGTTCGTCTGGCCACCGGCCCGGGCGATGACACAGACCAGGGTGTTGGGGGATCCTGGCCACGGCTGCTCCCGTTCTCCCCGGCCCTGGAGCAGTTTAAACAGTGCCAGGTGTTTCCGGGCACCCCCGTTGGGTGGGACTAGGGGTGTGGGGCGGGTGGCAGGAACTGGCAAAACGGCTGTGCATGGAGGTGCGGTAAAGCCTCAGGGTTTGGGTCAAGGCCCCAAGGCAGGGCTGTGGGACAGAGACAGGGCTCCTGTCTGTCCACTCGACACACTTATGGAGGGGCTGTTGTGTGTCAGGCACTATTCTAGGGCTGGGGTACATCAACGGATCACAGGCACCCATATCCCTGTCTTCCTATAGCCTATATTCTAAAAGGGAGACTCAGGCCATCGGCAAGACAAACATGACAGGCAAGGAAGATGAAAC
>PITB01030515.1:0-16813 GCA_004024585.1 Paradoxurus hermaphroditus
AAAAAAAACAAAACCATTCTCCTGAGGGGCTCCTGGGTGGCTCAGTCCATTAAGCATTCGACTTTGGCTCAGGTCATGATCTCACAGTTTGTGGGTTCGAGCCCCGCGTCAGGCCCTGCACTGACAACTAAGAGCCTGGAGCCTGCTTCAGATTCTTTGTCTTCCTCTTTCTCTACCCTGCTCACACTCTGTCTCTCTCAAAAATAAATAAAACAAACAAACAAATAAATCAATTAAATTAAAAGACAAAAGCGTGGGGAAAAATGTTAAAAAAAAAAATTCTCCTGAGCCAGAGATGTATTTTTTCATATCATTTCTATTGTGGTGTTAGCCTGGAGAAGCAGAGAAGGGAGCGTGCCAGGGTCCCGCCTCTAAAGAGACTTTTTCCTGAGAGCAAATCCTAGTTAGTTGCTGGTTGCATTTCTCATTACAGCTCATTAGAGCCTAGTTCTGGGAAGGAAATCTTTCTTTCTGCCCTTTTTGACCCAATTTCTTATTTCAAAACAAGTAATGTAGATCATTTTTTCAGGGACTCTTGGTTTATGTAAAATGTGACTTTTGCAGAAAGGAGTGTCTCTAAAGTAGTGAAGGACTCTTTTTTCTTTTCCCCTTTTTTTATTACTATTTTTTAAGTTTATTTGAGAGAGAGACTGTGAGCGAGCTGAGCGGAGGAGGGGCAGAGAGATTGGGAGAGAGAGAGAATTCCAAGCAGATAGCGTACAGAGCCCCACTCGGGGCTTGATCTCAGGAACCTCGAGATCATGACCTGAGTCAAAATCAAGAAATGCTTAACTGACTGATCCACCCAGGCACCTTGTTCCTGTTTTGTTTTTAATGATAAAGTATTAAGCCTAGAGTTCTGAGAGTGGGGAGGAATTAAAAAGCCTGGGTGGGAGTCACGCATGGAGGTTAAAATTCTACTGCATCTGTTAGTCGTAAGTGCCTTTGGGCACGATCTGCTTGAAATTGGGCATCTGTAACGATCCAGTGAGATGGTGTAAAGCTCCCTGCACAGTGCTGCTTGCATTGTTGGTACTCAGAATCGCTTCCCATTTATGGCAAGTTTGGTGACAAAATCTAGGCATATTTCACGCTACCAAATACAGATTCCTTGATATCCACTGGTGTACAATCCCCTTACTTATATACTACCTTAGAGATAACATGCTAAGCTGTATTTTTTTCCCCCCAGATATGAATAGTTCTGTAGTGTCTGTACTTCTGGGTGTTGTAGGCTGTGAGGAAAATGTAGGAGGAAATAAGATTGGGAAATGGGCAAGATTAACTAAGAAATAAATTGTGGAGAATCAAGATACCTGTCTGGAGCATTTTCTCATTGCCTCCCCTCTTTCCTGGGGTGTTCTCTCTGCTCCCAGTGAATTTGTAGGAGAATTTCTAAGTGTTGGGCTTCTGTCCCTGCTCTGGAAGTTGGAGCTTTCAGGTGGTATTTTGGAGGGAGGTGGTAGTGAGCAGAAAGACTTGCTGTATTAACAGTCATGTAATGGTGTTACTGGCCTCTTGCCTCCTGTGAACGCTGTAGACTTCTCGGGTTCTGAGTCAGACTTCCGCTTCTATGGTTCAGTCCTGCAGCTCATGGAGATTAACGGTTTGAGATCCTACTGTGCTAGGTCTCTCCCCTGCCTGAGAGGTGCTTGCAGTCTCTGTAGCTAGCCGCAACCAGATCTACGGAGGCAAAGTCATTTAATATGTCAGTATGAACACGATCCCTGCAGCAGCCTACCGTCTGGTTGTCCCTCCCCCACAATACAGGCATTTGCAGGGTTTTTCCTATTACTAAAACACATGTTGTCTGTGGAAGCTTTTCTTATGACCTGTAGCTTTTTTTTTTTTGCATTTAAAGAAAAGTGGGGAGTTAGTACAGGTTGTAGGACTATGATAATATTCCTTAATAACTGTCTAAAATGTCAAATTTTATCTTTTTTTAAAGCTCGTTTGTTTTAAGTTTATTTTATTATTTATTTGGAGAGAGAGAGGAAGAGAGAGAATCCCAAGCAGACTCTGTGCTGTGTGTACAGAGCCCGATGCGGGGCTCGATCCCACAAGTGGTGAGATCATGACCTGGACCAAAATCAAGAGTCGAATGCTTAACCAGCTGAGCCACCCAGGCGCCCCAAAATGTTATCTTAAAATCAGAATTTCATATATCTCCTAAGTGTATTATTTGAGGGTGATTTTGTAGGTGGGTGTTAATCTCCATTACTTCATGCACAGTTATTTTCAAAACCTCAGCTTCTGTCCTCAGCTTTCTGACAATTACACAAAATCCTGTCTGCCCTTGCTGCTGCTGCCGCCGCCGCCGCCACCACCACCACCACCACCACCACCACCACCACCACCACCACACTCTCCAGGTCTCCTGTGTGCTTCCTCTCAAGTAGTAGAAGCTACACAGGGAAGGATTTTTCTTAAACTTGATCATTATGATGATTTAAAATGACTAGGCTAAAATGATGCAAGATGTAAATAACTTCTTTTTGATATAACCAATGGACCATTTGCATGGAATGTTTTAAAACTACATTTCAGGTGCCGTAATCGCACAATTTTGCATTTTAAGGTTGTATTTCCTAAAAAAGATTGTATTTGACAGGTCATTTTCTCTTAATGTTGTTAAAAAACTTGAGTCAATTTGTTATTTTCATTAGCAGTTCTGGGAATATAGTAAAAGATGGAAATTTTTATATTCTTCATGGTGGAAAATTAATGTACTTTGACCCATCATACCTGCATTTAAATATTTAGAAACAATTGCTTAATGACCTTGGCTTGTCCATACTGTAGTCAGACATAAAACCATGCAGGCCTGTATGTACCTTTTTGTAAGAATTAGCAAGGTACATGGAAGTCCCTTCAGGTGAGTTGCAAGTATATACAACCAGTTTTTAATGGCTGCCTCATCGTCCATACTGTGGATGTATATGTTTCTTAGCTTTTTGTGTGGTCGATTTAGATCATTTTGTTTTCAGTTGTCAGAAAATTTTCCACGAACCGTTTGCTGACCTAGTAATTCCTTCCTCAGGCCGCATCCAGCCTAGTAGATAGAAAGGAGCTCCAAAGAGCTCTGCAAGGCGAGGTTTCTCTAGATCCAAGTGAGCAGAAATATTCTGGGCGCTGCTGATTGGTTAAAGCGGGGTTACTTTTCTTACGTGTCCACGTTGGAGCCAGTTCAAGTACTTGCTGAGAGGGCAGGCGCTGATTGGTTGGCCCAGGTCTTCCTTTTCTCTGCGAGCTAACCGTGGAAACCTAAGTTCTGGTTTGCTGACTTGCGGCTTAGCATGAGCTGGGGCTTGGCCTGAGGGACCCCCATCTAGGGCCTAATCTGGTTACTTTGCTACAGTGTTTCGCCTCTGAAATAATAGTGGCGTGTCCTGCCAGCTTTGCCTTTAGATTGTACTGCTCACTGCTCCTTCTTGTTGCAGTCCTCTGTCCCCCTATTGCTGAAACACTTGACCATCAATCTTTCTATGACTCTGCTTCTATCCTGTCATGATCCTTAGTGGTTTCAGTATCTTTCCCGTTGAATTTCTTGACCTCCTGTCCTTAAATGATCTCATACTCTGCCTTTTCTATCTCTTTGTCTATTATCACAGCCTAGTCCTCTGTATGAACAATATTAGTTTGGCTTCTGCAATATTAGTTTCAAGCATTCGACTCAGACCATCACCTCCTGTGGTTCCATCTTACTCTCTTTTAGTACCAACACCCACAGTTACTATAACCCGACACAGGACCTGAGTGCAATGATCCTGTCTCCATTTCACAAACCCTTTCCTTCCTTATGGGCCATCCTTCTTTCCTCAACTTAAAACTCTCTGATTAGTCATATGGCCCCTGCCTTGGAGATAGTCCTATGTCTTTTTCTTGTCTTCCTCCCCTTCTCCACCTTTTGTTCTGGCATTTACTGTAAAAACCCTCTCCTTGGTTTATTCAGCTCTCTGCCTGATTCACGTTGGTGTTCCGCTAGCCAAACTTGCCTGGGAGCTGGGCACACAACCAGCTGGGCGGATCTCCCTTTACATCAGGACTCAGACCTCAGGTGGGCCTTAGGAGCTGTCAGGTGGGCCTACTGGCTCCTCCATTTATTTTCGTGTTCTCCTAGATGACTATTTGATACTTCTTTCTCCTTAATTTTAAGTTTATTAATTTTGAGAGGGTGGGAGAGGGGCAGAGAGATAGAATCCCAAGCAGGCTCTGTGCTGACATTGCAGATCCCAGTGTGGGGCTCAAACCCACGAACCTCAAGATCATGACTTGAGCTGAAATCAAGAGTCAGATGGTTAACTGACTGAGCCACCCAAGCGCCCCCTTTCTCCTTAATTTTCTAATACCTTCCTTTCTTCCTCCCTCTGAGCCAGCGATTTTGATTCCTATTATTCTGAGAAAATAGTAGCACTGAGAAGACTCTTCTGCTGGCTCCTGGTACCACCCACAAGCATCTGTGTCCCTGTTCCTCTGTAAGGCTAACCTCTTCCACTTGTGTGCTTTGTCTCACTCTCTCTTCTGCATAATCTTTTTCTTCCTCTACTGGGTCATAGCCATCAGCATGCAGACAAGCTATAACTATCTCCTATCTTTAAAACAAAAGAATTGGCTTTGTCCCACCCTAGTATCCATTCCTCTATTTAGAGTGCTTCTCCTATTCCTTCCTAAACTCTCTACAGTTGGGCTTTGATCTTAAAACAGCAATTTTCAAAGTCAACAGTGACCTTCACACTTCTATATGCATTTTTTCTTTTGTTCTCCTCTGTGTTGCTTGATTGTTTTTTTTTTAATTTATAAGAGCTCTTTGTATATTTTGTCATGTGTTATTTTTTTCTTTTGATTTTCAAATTGTTTCACCAGACAAATGTTAAATCTTTAAAATTTATGTAGAATAAATCTGTTAAGAATCGATAAGAAAATTTTGAAACACAGGCATAGTGTGAGTCTTACTAGATATTTAAAATAGTAGTTCTCAACGCACATAAAATTTACATGGCTATTGTTTAAATATGAGTCTGCTAGTAGAGTTTCCAATTTATAGGTTGGGAGGAAAGAATGGGGAAGAACTGTCTGAGGAGCCTTCTATTTAAATACACTCTAAGCAGTTCTGATATGATTGGTCCATGTATCACAGTTGAGAATCCCTGTTGTAAATCTGCTGTATCTGGAGGTATGGCAAAGCAGTAGACAGATCCAAGGAGCAGAATCCTGTCTAAAAACAGATCCAATTGTGAACGAGAACTTACTGTCGAAGATGACATTTTGGTCATTGAGAAAAGTAGATTAGTTAATAAACAGTTCAGGTAATTTATCTGAAAGAAGAAGTAAGCTCCATAATGAATAAAGATCTAAATGTAGAAATTATGTAAGGACTGGAAAAAATAGAGGAGGCCGGTAGTTTAACCATGGTATGGATGAGGCCTTCTTAAAGTGGATTGAAAATCTGGAAGTTGTGCAGGAAATGAACAGATTCAATTGTTCAGATTTGCTTTCTGAAAGGTGATACGCATTCTAAGATGAGGCAACGTGAGAGGGTACCTGTGACTGCTTTCCTAGTTCTCTGGAGTTCCACAGCCCCTTCAGCAAATAGGATGCAACTGGCCAAAGGTTTGTTACTTTACCTCGTTTGTCTAAACCACTTCAGAGAAATTAAATGTCCCAGCCGCATGTGGCTGGTCCGTAGAGGCTGCGTGTGATGCTGCTGAGCACTTCCTCCGTGGCTCTCCCAGCCCTCGGCTCTCCCGGTGCTGCCCAGTCCAGCTGCTGGTTTTATGGTCTTGCCAGTGGGATTTTGCTCTTCAGTCTTGGCTTTGGTTTTCCTCCAAAGTTTTCTGTCCTTGAACTTGATCTCGGAGATTTCCGACATTCTCCTCCTCCATCTGATCATGGCCCTAAAATGTGTGCTTCCAGCTCTGCTCCCTCTAAACAAACCATCCCAGTTTATACATATGGATGACTCACAGGCATCTTAAACTCATTATTTCAAGACTTGCATTCATCTCCTTTCCAGCAGCTATCCAACTGCCGACCAGCCACTTTATGTTTCTGTCTCAGTTGCAGGCACCCAAACCATTTTCCCTTCTCTCACTGCAGCTTCTCTCATTCGGGGCTTTAGGAGTCTGATACAGAAACCACCTGCTCTCCATTTGTTGGGAGGGCCTGGAGGCACAGCGCTGCTGCCACCCTCTGGGCAGTTGGGCAATTGGGAGCTGGGAATCCTAGCTGCTGGCTTCCTGTCACGCACCTTAGCCACCTTACTGCCAGGAGTCCAGGGTTATTTTCAACTCTGTTTCATCTGATTGCCTGGCCTCATGTTTCTGCTGCCTCTAGCATACTGTTAGCTAATTTTCTTTCTTTTTTTAAATAATTTTTTTTTAACATTTATTCATTTTTGAGAGAGAGAGGGAGGGAGGGAACGAGTGAGCGAGCACAAATAAGGGAGGAGTAGAGAGAGGGAGACAGAATTCGAAGCAGGCACCAGGCCCCTAGCTGTAACTTTCAGCACAGAACCTGACGTGGGGCTCGAACCCACAAACTGTGAGGTCATGATCTGAGCCAAAGTTGGACGCTGAACCAACTGAGCCACATAGGGGCCCCATGGCTAGCTAATTTTCTAACACACTAGAATGCAGTGTACAATGAACCGCACATGAAGTTTCTTCCCGGCATTAAAGGACCTGATGATTGGAATGCCCTGCCCTTGTCTCCTCACCCCCACCCTGCTCTGCTGGCACTCCTGCTGCTTCTGGCACTTGCTCAAGTTAGGTGGCCTCATTTAAAATCCCCACCCCTACCCCCCCAGTTTTGGAATTGAGATGTATGAACCCTCCAGCTTTGTTCCTTTTCAAGATCGTTTTGGCTGTTCTGGCTACTTTGAATTTCCATGTAAATTTTAGCCTGAAAAATTCTGTATCAAAGCCAGTAGAGATTTTGATAAGGGTTGTGTTCAATCTGTGCACCAGTTTGGAGAATGTTGTCATTTTAACAGTAGTAAGTCTTACAGTCCATAAACAGCATGTGTTTTTTTTATTTATTTAGACCTTTAATATCTTTAAACAATATTTTATGGTTTTCATAGTACAAATTTTACACTTCTTGTTATCTTATCCTAAGTATTATTTCTGATGGTATTGTGAATATAATGGCTTTAACCTAATTTTCTGATTATTCATTGCTAGTTGTATAGAAGTACAATTGATCTTTGTATATTCATCTTCCATCTTTAGCTTTTGCTGAGCTGCTTGCTAGTTCTATTAGTTTTTAATGGATTCTTTACGGCTTTCTATACATCATCTGCAAATAAAAGATTTTTTTATTACAGTGTTATATTTTAATTCAAAACACAGACATGCAAAATAAAATTTCAGGGAGAGTACATAGGTAGTATTATTTTCCTGGATAATTGAGATACATCTGTTCTTTGCAGCTCCGATGTCCTGGAAGTAGTAGGGCCAAATTTTTTTTGTTTTGTTTTTAATTTTTTTTAAATGTTTATTTGCTTCTGAGAGAGAGAGAGCGTGAGCCTGCGCACTCAAGCAGGGTAGGGGCAGAGAGAGAGACACAGAATCTGAAGCAGGCTCCAGGCTCTGAGCTGTCAGCATAGAGCCCAATGCAGGGCTTGAGCCCATGAACCATGAGATCATGACCTGAGCTGAAGTTGGATGCTTAACCGACTGAGTCACCCCGGCACCCCCACCCCTTTTGTTTTGTTTTTAAATGGTTATTTACTTATTTTGCGGGGGTGGGGGGAGAATCCCTAGCAGGCTCCATGCTGTCAGCACAGAGCCCAGTGTGACACAGGGCTTGATCCCATGAACCGTTAAGATCAAGACCTGAGCCAAAATCAAGACTCAGAAGCTTAACCCAGCCACCCAGGCACCCCAGGACCATTTATTTTTATTGTGCCATTTTCCTGAATAGAAAACTTTCAATGAGTCCCCATTAATGGCACAAATCTAGATTCTCTGGACTCTTCCTCCACATGCCTTATCAAAGAAAACAGTGTGGAATGGTGAACAGAGCCTGGGGGTTGTTTGAGAGTCTTGGCTTCTCATCAGCTCTGCATGGGCAAATTTGGAGGTACTCCTTAACTCGTAAAATCACAGAGTTGGACTTTTTTTTTTTTTTTTAAGATCTTATTTTTTAAGTAATCTCTGTACCCAGTGTGGGACTTGAACCCACAACCCTGAGATCAAGAGTCATTTGCTCTACTGACCGAGCTAGCCAGGCGCCCCTGGAATTTTATTTTTTTCCTTTAGTTCCTTGAACATGTTTATAATAGCTGCTTTGATGTCTTGTCTGAGTATGACATGTGGGCTCTCTCATGGACAATTTCTGTTGTCTGCTTCCCCCCCCTCCGTGTTCGGGTCTTTCTTTACCGTTTATTTGCATACCCCATAATTTTTTGTTGTAAATTGTGCATTTAAGAGCTTTCATAAGTATTTCTTTTTCTTTTTTTTTTTTTAAGATACTGTTCATCCCAAACCTCCATTTTTTTTTTAACGTTTATTTATTTTTGAGAGACATAGAGACAGAGCATGAGTGGGGAGGGGCATAGAGAGTGGGAGATATAGAATCTGAAGCAGGCTCCAGGCTCCGAGCCGTCAGCACAGAGCCCGACGCGGGGCTCAAACTCACAGACTGCCAGATCATGACCTGAGCTGAAGTCGGCCACTTAACTGACTAAGCCACCCAGGGGCCCCTTTTCATAAGTATTTCTGAATGCTGATTGCCCCCTCCCCATTTCCCTGACTTCTTATCATTGTGTTGCTTGCTTGTCTATTTGTTTAGTGACGTGGCTGGCCTGTTTCAGTGCAGTTTACTTTTACCTCCTGCTGTGTGCATCCTTTGATGTTGCCCCTCGGTGGGCACCGCCTTGGGAACACACAGTGCCCTTGAAGCGCCCTCTCTAGGATCATCTCTAGGATGATTTCAGTGGGACGCTCTTTACTATTTCTTTCTCCGATCTCCTTGTTAAACTTCTGCCAAGTTCACACCCGCCAGTTCTTCTCCGCTGATAGCTAGCTGATTGCTTTATTGTATTGGACAGAGGCTTGGGCCGTAAACTGCCCCACAGGGTGATCCGGTCAAATTATAAGGCCTTCGTAGGGACTGTTTGAGGTCAGTCTTTGAGCCGCGCTGACTCCAGAAGGGCTCTCCCTAGGTTCTTCTCCCCGATTCTGTTAAACTTCTATCTGCTCTACTCCTCGCTCGTTCTCCTGGAACTACCAGCCTCATCCGAATTGCTCCTCACCAAGGTCTCCGTTCTTTCCCACGGCACAGCTGGCCTTGAGCTTCTCTGTTCTCCGTTCCAGTGAAGTCAGTCCGCTTCGGGATCACTAAGGGGCTCTCTGTTCTTACAGCTGGCTTTGGCCCCTGTGGAACCTGTGTGCCCTGCTCCGGAGCCAGCCGGGGGCAGCAGCCTGTTCTCTGCTCTGTGGGTGAGATGCGGGGCTGCGGCTCTTGCCACCGGCCTTCTCTGGAGCTCTGCTCTCTGCATGGACGTTACGAATGAGTTGAGACAAGGATGACTGGTGCCCAACGTTCTTGGCCTGCTGTGCCTGCAGTAGAGCTTCCTCACGTTTCTTGGCCACATTTGCCTGGAATAGAATTTCTGCAGCATGGAGTTGGGGACAGGAGATGAGCACGCTAGAAATCGTAACCCCTGGATTACGAGCTGGTGGAGTAATTAGTAGTTTGCTTGAGTTTTGTTTCTTCAAAATTGATGTTACTACCTACCCGCCACACAAAGGAGTGTTTCCTCTGGGGGGCTCCGTTTCCCTCAGAGGGGCTCGTGGCACACTCTCTTCCTTCTAAGTCTCAGCCCGGGTATCACTGGCCCTAGAGCAGGATTCTGCCACAGAGAAATGGGACACCGAGGCTTTCTTTGTCTAGGAAGCAACTTTGTCATGCCGACACGGGCTCAGTGGGTTCATACCGAAAAACTGAGCCCCGAGCTCAGTGGGGTGTAGCCTTTTTGTGCAATTTCCACTTTTTTGTCCCCCATATACAGTGACACAAATAGTCCGATTGGATACAGTCCAGGTTACAGAGTCGTGTCAGAGCTGTGCAAACACATAGAGGAGTTGATTGGGCCAAGTTGGGTGTTGCCTTCCTTTGTCCTGAGAAGGCTTCTACCACATTCTTTAGAGAGGGCTCTGCCACAGCCTGAGAGGCTCTTGTGGACCACCGCTGTATTAGAGCGTCTCTCCAGCCTCGCCCATTCATTTCGTGTTTCCCTTCCCTGGCTTCGTTTTTCCTGCAAGGATTTACCATCACTTGGCATGTGTACGCATATTTCGTCTGGCGCTTCCAGCGAATGCATAGGTTCCATGAGAGGAAGGACACGGACTGTTCTGTTCACTGTCGTATTTCCTGTACTTAGGGCAGATCCAACACATAGTAGATTGTCAACAAATCCGATGAATGCAAAGTATAAAGACCAAGGTATACAGCCTCCTTGCTTCACCATCTAGCCTGCCTAAATTGGAAAATATCACTATGGGAAGTGGATTCTGTGTAGTTGAGCAACTCCAGTTGCTTGTTGCTGCCTAGAGAGAGAGATTGGGACCCATTGGGAAAGAGTGCCGTGGTTATTTAATAGTGGCTGCCGGGCCTCGAGGGAGGAAATGGAGTATATACAGAGCACTTGCATCCCTGAGGGATGTAGGGAGGTTCCCAGGAAGAGGAAGTTGGTACGTTTTTTGGTCTGGATTCTTATGTAGGTTTCTGGCTTGCTCCTTCTTCACCCTGTGGGGTTAGGTTGGAAAAGCCATCTGTTTATAGAATGATGTGGAAAGAGATACAAGATACTGCTAAGAGACTCACCTCACGTGTACCATATCAGGGGTGGACAGGATATTGCCAGAGGCCAATACTAGCTGCTGCTTGATTGGAAAAAAATATTTTCATTTGCCTAGCTAATGTGAAGGATTTTTCTTTAAAGTTATTTAAAAATGATTTTGAACTAATATCTTTCTTTCTCTTCCTTCTAGATTCTTACGGAAATCTGTTAATTCTACTTTTTGAGCACTTATGAATAACCACGTATCTTCAAAACCAACTACCATGAAGCTAAAACAGACCATCAACCCCATTCTTTTGTATTTCATACATTTTTTAATATCACTTTATACTGTTATAACATACATTCCATATTATTTTTTGTTTGAGACAAGACAAGAGAAATCAAACCGAATTAAAGCAAAGCCTGTGGATTCGAAACCTGAGTCTGCATACAGGTCTGTTAACAGTGTGGACGGTTTGGCCTCCGTGTTATACCCTGGATGTGATACACTAGATAAAGTTTTTATGTATGCAAAAAACAAATTTAAGGACAAAAGACTCTTGGGGACTCGTGAAATTTTGAATGAGGAAGATGAAGTGCAACCAAATGGAAAAATTTTTAAAAAGGTAAGGTGATCTTTCATTGCCTTGGTGTTTCCTTGGAGTGAACTGTCCTTTCAGAGATGGTGCCAAGGGGCAGGGACGGCTGCTACCATCGGCGTTGCCGATGTGGCAGGAGAAGCAGGGTAGGCAGGAGACCGGACTGTGCCGCGATCTCCTTCTGTTCTCCCCGCACAGATTGGTCTGAATTTTCACAGACCGTTGAGACTGCCCACTGGGCCCGAATGTCTCCCGTGGCTCGGAATAGAATGTTGAGAGCAGTTTGGGGTCTGAAACCATATTCCTGGGTAGTTCCACAGCACTTGTGTGTGCTTGAGATGGTTCTGGGCTTTGGGATGTGAGGCCTGCTGTTTGTGATTTTATGTAGGGTTCCGTTGGGTGCTTTGAGTCTCGATACTTCGATAGTGGCAATTGCTTGCTTTTTAAAGAATTTTCTTTGGGGCGCCTGGGTGGCTCAGTCGGTTAAGCGTCTGACTTCGGCTCAGGTCATGAACTCATGGTCCGTGAGTTCAAGCCCCACGTTGGGCTCTGTGCTGACAGCTCAGAGCCTGGAGCCTGCTTCAGATTCTGTGTCTCCCTCCCTCTCTGCCTCTCTACCGCTTGCACTCTGTCTCTCTTTAAAAAATAAACATTAAAAAATTAAAAAATTTTTTTCTTTTCACAAATATAGACAAGCCTGCCACTATTGATTTGAAACGGGATAGGCTATCCTTGGAGATAAACAAGATGGTGGTTGAGAACCTGGACTCCAGATCCAGACTGTGCGTTTGGATCTCATCTCAGCTTTGCCGCTTAACTAGCTATGTGACTCGGGAAAAGTAATTTAATAAATTTGCCTCAGTTTCATTATCTGTAATATGAAGATAATGATTTTTGCTGATATTAACATTTCTTAGGAGTCAGGGTGTTTTAAGTGCTTTACCTGTATCAACTTATTTAAGTCTTGAAATAGCCATAGGAGTTAGTGTTATCATTGTCATTTTGCAGATGACAGCACAGAGGCACAGATGGGGAGCGTACACAGGAGCGTTTCACTTAGCGAGTAGTAAAGTGAGGATTAGAGCCTGCTCCATACTGTGTGCATGCCAGCTCTCAGACTTGTCGAGAGGATAAACTGAAGGTGTGTACACGGAGACTCACACGTGTGTAGAAGAGCTTGTGGCATCTGGTCTAAATGCTCTAGTTTTTATTAGTACTGTTGTCTTGGGAATTTGGGGGGCAAAATTATATGAGCGAATACAGAGAAATATCACAGAGTAGTGCAACACTGTGAAGGGTAGGGCGTCCAGAAAGGGCATGAAAATGCTGTTTTTGAACTTGGATACAGAACTTTTTTTTTTAATGTTTATTTTTGAGAGAGAGAGAGAGAGAGAGACCGTACAAGCAGGAGGGGCAGAGAGAGAGGGAGACACAAGATGAAGCAGGTTCCAGGATCTGAGCTGTCAGCGCAGAACCCAATGCAGGGCTCGAACTCACAAACCGAACCATGAGGTCATGACCTGGGCTGAGGACGCTTAACCGACTGAGCCATCCAGGTGCCCTGGTACATGGCTTTCTTACAGGCAGTTCTTAAAGTTCCAGTAGGTAAAAACTGAAGATAATTTTTAAAATTTTTTTGAAGTTTTCTTATTTTGAGAGAGAGAGAGAGTGCTTGCGTGCGCCAGCGCGCGCATGCATGCATAAGCAGGGGAGGGGCAGAGAGAGGGAGGGAGAGAGAGAATCCCAAGCAGGCTCCTCACCATCAGCGCAGAGCCCAACAGCAGGGCCGATCTCACAAACCCAAAAGTCGGCTGCTTAACCAACTGAGCCACCTAGCACTCTAAAATAAAAATTTTTCAGAAGTAGCGAGATGACCTGTAGCTGGTTGGTAATTTGGTCAGGTGACATGTTTAGTATCTACGTAGGCAAAGTTGTCTTTTCCTCTTACTGTCTTCCATCTACAGCCTGCTCCAGCTGCCTTTTCTTCCGTTAGTCCCGAAGGAACGCTCAGGTTTGGGAGCAAGTTCAGATAATCACACCGTGGAGTGAAATACTCAGAGCTTCTCCTGTGATGTTCCTTGACTTAATGGCCTGTTAATTTCGGCACTTACCCATACAAATTCTGTAGTCCTTTCTCCTAAACACGAAGGAGGTGGCGAGCAAGTTAATGTCAGTAACGCATAGAAATTAAGCCATGATTTTAATTAACTCCTGACACCGGAGTAAGTGTCCATCCCCTCTAAATAGAGTGATCTTTTATCTTGTTTTGCCAGGAGCCATCCTTGTTTGTCTCGCTTTTCCTGTCACGTTAACAGTGCCCCTGCCGTCTCAGTAGTGGCTTGGGGAAATGAGAGGCTCACTCCACTTTTAAGGCATACTCTCTTTTGCTGACTTGCTTTGGCCTCACATCGATGAATTTTTTTCTATTAAGTTAAGGTCTGTGTGGAGTTAATAGCACATACATTTCTTGAAGTTGAAGTCACGTAGTTACCCATGTTTGTTTACTCTTCCAGCTTGTAGGTTATAACTTACAGAGCACGTCTTATCGTGACGGTGTCTGATATTTAGTTGCCGTATTTATTTTTTTATGAAATACCATCCTTGGTTTTGTCTTTGAGAGATCCCTCAGTTATACAAGGTACCAAAAACACTACACATTTTAGATACTAAAGTTTTCCACTCCTCTGGCTTCTCTTAAAAACTTTCTTTTTGTTTTTTGATCTAATGCTATTTGAATTCAAAGATTTGTTATCTTGTTTTTAATTTCAGCATATGTAACAGAGGTCCTACTCTAGCGGGAGGTTTAGTTTTTTTTCTCCAGACTTGTGCACATGTTACAGGCATTTTATGGGACTGGCACTATTTTGCAGTCCTCACAATAGCAAACTAGCTTCCAAGTTGGTGAAAAGGAGATCAGTATGGTAGACGTGAAATTCCTTCTTAATTCAGGTATCAGCATAATAAGGACAAAATAAAAGCCCTAGACCTATCAGAGTTTCTCCTTAAATGTGGCCAGATAACACAGCGGACGCAAGGAAAGGTTTTCCCTATTGTGCGTTTGTGTATGTAGCCATTTCCTCCCCGTCCTGTCCGCGGTGTCTTTGTCGTCCTCATTTATTCAACGAAGAAATATTTGAACTCTGATAGGAAAGTTGAAAATGAAAAAACTTCTGATCGGCAGCCTTCTCTGTCTATCACGTTACTGTCAGGTCTGTCTACCACTGACGTCTGCCATGGAGTTGGCATTTGTGATTCATCAGACTTCTTCAGGAAGGCTCCATATAAACTCTGATATAGAAAATGTAGTATTTGAAATGAGGCTAATTGGGGAAAAATTACTTTTTAGGTTTCGTGTGTAGTAAATGAATCAAATGTTTTCTGTTAGTCCTACTCGAGAAGAACAGTGCCACACCACTGATTAGCGAAGACTCTGGTTTCTCTCTCGGTCTGTGTTGCAACTGTAACAGTGGTTTGCGCACCGGACTGTGGGGATCTCAACTGGGTGTTCTAAACCTGCTGGGGTTTTTCCACCATTTGGTTTCTTGTTTCCACCCCCCACATTGCCGCGGGAGCGGCATCGCTCTGATAGGAGAGTGGAAGGCGGACATTCCCCAACAGGTGCTGAGACAGACGTGTGAGTGGGGTTGCTCAGGGTGGTGTGGCTTCTGCTCGGAACGCTTCCCGGCCAGAGCGCAGCCGTGTTTGTGAGGAAGTGTACCGTCATTCAGTAGTTTCGTATTTGACGATAATCTTGAATTGGGAAAGCCAGCCAGTGATGTAGCAGTATCTCAGCGTTTCCTTCCCTCTTGTTTTGGGGGCTGAGCTTTGGGGATTAACCCTAGGATGTATCTGATAGAGTTGAAACAAAGATACCCAGATCTTTATTTCAAATAAGTGAACTCTGAAGCTTTGTTTCCATTGTAGCCTAAGTCAGTGATGAGCTCCCAAGGGAAGATCAGCAGAGGCGAAGTCAGTGGCGATGATTCCGTTCTTTTTATGCCCGTGACAGTGTGGCTTGTGGCTTCACTAGGACCGGTCTCGGGGGCACAGAGAGAAAAACAAAAGGCTATGTTTCTTGAGGCGTGGCAAGCTTTTCTAGAAGTCTCCTCTGGCTTTATGGAACTACGGCGGGCTCTGAGCACCTGGGATGTGTGTCAGCATCTCTGGACGCCAGGCTTCCCGGCCACGAACGCGTCGTGCTGTGGTCTTTGGAAATGAACAGTGAAGGACTGGTTTCCAGAGCACCTTTAAAATACATGGACCTGAAAGAGGACAAAGTTGCAAGAAAAAAAAGAATTTTGCAGTGAAGCAGGAGCACAAGGCCGGCTCAGACATTTTATTCTACAACACTTTATTTTACACACATTAGAGAGAAGATACTAGAAGGGATTATATAATCATTAGAGAAGATTTCACTATGCTATTCTTTCTAAATGGATCCAAAATGATCATGGAAATACTCATTTCTGCTCCTGGAAATTGACTTAGCTTTCTTTTTTCCTCCGTGCCTACTTTGTGTTGTTTCTTGCTCCAGAGTTCTGTGTGTGCGTATACATGCATATGCGTACGGTAGTGATTTCCTACCTGCTCGTTAGGACATTTCATTTAATTTTTATAAAAAACAGGGGCGCATGGGTGACTCAGTCGGTTAAGCGTCCAACTTTGGCTCAGGTCGTGATCTCACGGTTCATGGGTTCAAGCCCCGCATCGGGCTCTGTGCTGACAGCTCAGAGCCTGGAGCCTGCTTCGGATTCTGTGTCTCCCTCTATCTCTGCCCCTTCCCAACTTGCATTCTGTCTCTCTCTGTCTCTCAAAACATTAAAACATTAAAAAAAAAGCAAAAACAAAAAACAATGGTTGGTCTCTTGGCCAGGGTTTGTGTTTGGTTTTGGAGTGCTCTCCCCAGCCAGAACCCTGGTTTTCCTTTCCATACTGGTGTCTCCTGGTCAGCCCCTGTTTGTGAGCAGCACCACCGGGTACCAAATGGGTGGAGCTAAAGAACCAGGGGTCTAATCCCCCACTGTTAACAGCCCCCCATCTCTCCTCTTAATAGGTCTGCCGCTTCCACACTTGCCCCTACTAGAACCCACGCACACACAGCGGTTAAAGGATCTTTTACAAACGCCAGTCTGCACCATTCTCATCTGCACAGTAACAGCCACCTCCTTCTGTAGTGTAGTCAGAGAGCCGTAATTTACTCCTTAGATTCCAGAACGAGCCTGCCCGGGTTCGCATTCTAGTCCTACTTAGGCTGTGTGATTTTTTGAGCAAGATATGCTTACTCTCTCTATTCCTTCGTATTCTCATTGGTAAAATAGGGATCACAGTAGTAATTGTCTGAACAATTAGTGTGGGAGTCTCATAAGCCACTGCTGCAGTGTGCCTAGCACGGAGTGAACACTGACTAAGGTTAGCCATCCTCCTC
>PITB01030516.1:0-16807 GCA_004024585.1 Paradoxurus hermaphroditus
TGGAATATTACTCGGCGATCAAAAAGAATGAAATCCTGCCATTTGCAACTACGTGGATGGACCTGGAGGGTATTATGCTGAGTGAAATAAGTCAGTCAGAGAAGACAGATGCCACATGATTTCACTCCTATGTGGAATTTGAGAAAGAAAACATATGAACATAGAGGAAGGGAAGGGAAAATAAGATAAAAACAGAGAGGGAGACAAACCATACGAGACACGAGAGTGGCTGGAAGGGAGGCGGGTGCGGGGACGGGCTAAGTGGGTGCCGGGCACTGAGGAGGGCACTTGCTGGGATGAGCACTGGGTGTTGTACGGAAGCGATGAATCACCAGGCTTTACTCCGGAAGCCATGACAACACTGTATGTTAACTAACTTGGATTCAAATAAATTTAAAAAAAAAAAACTTAAAATGAAATGAATAAATGAGGAAGAAGCCGAGATCTGATTACCCATCTCTCGGATCGGAGAGCTTTGCCGGCACCCCCACCACCTCCAAACCGGGCGGGAAGCCCCAGGAAGCAGAGCGGTTTCCGGAAGAGGCGCCTCTGGACGCTTCCACCCCTCCAGAATGAGATCCTGAGGGCCGGAAGGGAAAGGAAAATGGTTCTCAGAGGCGGCCTCCTCGGAAGAAGGGGTCCTATGAGGCCCGCCCCCCTCCATTTTTCGGAAGAGAAAACTCATTCGCACGAACAATATTTGTCCAAATAGACGACCCCTCGCTTGTCCCTAGGCGCTTCCTAGCGGTGGAATAAGTAGTAAGTCTTTGGGACTTATTACTAAGGGGTAGAGCAGGGTGGAAATAGACGTTAAATAAACCACCCCACGGCACATAGTTAGAAGCCGGAAAGGCTACAGAAGAGACGCAGGAAGCCGACAGAGGCCCTAACAGGGTCTGACTTCTAATCCAGGGAGCTGGCGAGGGGGTGAGGACTCTAACAGCCTTCCTGGCCCAGGGTCCTCGTTCACGACTGGGGTACGTACAGGTCTCCTTGACTGGGCTGGTGCACCTGTCCCCCCTCGCCCCCCCATGGAGCAACACGTCAGCCTCTCACCTTCCCAGCTACCCCTTTCTCCAATGAGTTATTCTTGGCCAACGTCAGCTGTCTCCCCTGGGAGGTTTAACCACCTCCTTGCCGGTGTACCCCAGAGCCCCCCAGGGCAGCGGGCCAAGGCAAGTCTTTGCCTGAGACCCACGTTGGCGGCTGTTCTCAGCCTTGGCTCTCTCCGTCCTGCTTCTTTCCTTCCCGTGTAAGTTTCTCCGGGGAGCAGCCCTCCGTAAACACACGTGCGGGAATCCTTGCCTCAGGCTCTGCTTTCTTGGGACCCTGACCTAAGAGAGCGGCTGAGCCGGAGCAAGAATTGGCTCTCTCCTGGGCAGACACCTCCAGCGTCCCTTCCAGGTCTTTGGAGATGGGAGGGATAATCCCACCCTGCCCCCAGCTCCCCCCCACCCCCACCCCAGGAGAGCGACAGGAAGCAAGTTCGACAAGGGGGGAACACGAAGGCCACTTGTTCCCTGGGGGCTCCTCCGTAGAGTGGGCATTTGCCTTCGAGCTCCCGCCCCCTAATATCCATCTCTGCCTCTAAGCCGAAACTCCCGGGCAAGAGGAGAGAGAGCCCACTGGGTTGTCGCACGCTGGCCACGCGTCCCTAACACAGTGGAGCCCCAGGGCCACGGGACAAGTCGAGGTCCACATACTGCATCTGAGAACTTCCAGCTATACTTCGACCCGGCAACGCTAGACAAAACGTGGTGTGTCACCCGAGAAGTCGACGAGCGAACCTTTCGAATCACCTAAGAGGCCCAAGTGGACTTGAGAATTCTGCTTCTTAGAGTTCCGGCCCAGAGTCGGGTGGTCTAGGGCATCCCCGCCTGAACCCCAAGCCTCGTCCACGGCCCCTCTGGCGAACGACCTCCTCCTGGCCATCCCGTGGGGCTGGGGGTGAGCACGGACGGGGTGGGAAGGTGTGCCCGGGGGCTGGAACCGGCCGGGGTCTGGATGCGGGCTGGGGCCCGGGAGCCTCGGTTTCTGGGGAACCTGCACGGGTAAGTACCGACGACGGAGGGACGTGGCCTCCGTCCTGCAGACTCCCCGCCCCGGGAAAGGGGCGTAGTCGGGGAACAGGCAGAGCACGGCCCGCTGGAGCAGCACAGAGAGGCTTTGTTAGGACCGAACGCGGCGCCCCGCTGGCCTCGCTGGGCCCCCCCGCCTCGGCGAAGCCCCCGGAGCCCCCCGAGGCCTGCCAACCCCGCCGCGGGTGCACACGGCCTATCCGCTCTCCGAGCCCCGGCCACGCTCAACTCTCGCCACCTCAGGTACTTCCTCTGGGAGCAAGCTCTGCGCGAAACCCCGTCTGCCGTGTGCAGAACCGAGGGTTGTTCTTGGCCCCCGGCCTCTCCCTCGCCGTCGGTGCAAACACAGACGTCCACACAGAGCGGGGGCGGGCTCTGCTGGATTGCCGGGGGCCGGGTGGGGGGGGGTGTTGGGGCTGTGCCGGGAAAACGGGGCTGGACCCCTCCCGGCACCAAGGAGAGCAGACTTGTAGGGAAACTGCCCTTCCCTTCTCGAGTTTTCTCCAAAGCGAGCTAGCCCAGCACGGCTCCGAAGGCCTCTCCGCCTCCCTTCCCTGCTCAGGGCACCAGACAGCGCAATCCTCGTGTGTTATGCGAGGGCTATTTATACCTCTGCCTCTCTCTGCACCTGTGGGCCTCCGTCTCTCTGTGCCCGCACACGCGCGTGTGTACCTGTGCCTTTTGCACAAGAGCAAGAGCCGAATGCATGAACGCATCGTGAGACATTCGTCACAAAAGGGATACGATTTCGCAGTGAAAACCGACGAACTCCGGCCTCCCGCCAAGAAGTGTTGGCGGAGTCTGTCGAGGTCACACGGAGCCAGAGAAACACGCGCAAATGAACGCCTGTAGCCCAAGTCCCTTTCCCTGCCTCGTCCGCACCCCAGGGGCCCCCGCTGAACTTGAGCCGCAGTCCGTCACACCCTTTCAAACTCTTGAGGACTGAACTCTTGAAACCAGTCGGAGAGCCTCCAAGGATCCCCAGGAATTCACCATGGGGGACCTGGCCCCTTCGTGAGGCTGAAAGAGGCAGAGGCCAAGAACAGTTAAACGGGGCGGCCCGCCCTGGGCGCGGGGACTTCACTAGCGGGGGACAGCGCCGAGAAGGGGCAAGAAAGCTCGGGAGCCTGGAAAATAATTATTTTCGAGCCAGTATTACGGTCCCTAGGAGCACATTAAGGTTGGAAACCCAACTCTGACCATTTCGAGAAGGATATTTAAAAGTTTAGCTCGACCCCTCGCCTCGCTCTTCCTTCCAAAAGTAATTTAAAAAAAACAAAACCAAAAATCTTACAATCCCCCGCCCGGCCTCCGAACCCTTTAAATAGCCCACAGTGTGACGATCCGGGCGGCATTGCTGATTATAACTTGCCCAGAGAGGTTACCCTAACAAAGCTTTGAAGTGAAACTTTGCTTTCAACCTCCCCAAATACACCAACGAGCTCTGTGTATATATTTCCCTGTGTTTTCTCCCCTCGTTAAATTCCTCAGATGCAGGAGCCAAAGGAAGCCTCGTGCAGAACCAAATTATCTGTGCCCCACATGTTTCATTTTTAATAATGAAATAAAATGAAATGAAACCCAAAGGGTGCGGGCCCCCTGACCAAGGTTTTATTACCCGATCAGAACACATGTCACAGGCACACAGGGGGGAGGGGAGGGAGGGGGGTGGCGGAGGAGCCGCACTGGGGCGGGAGGGGGCGGACCTTTCTTCTCCAGCCGGAGCCGTCCCCGCGGGTGGGGGGCGCTCCCACCATATCCTCTGACCCCAGGCCACTCTGGGGTCCCGGTCACCCCGCTTTGGCCCTCCTGCAAGGGCTGTGGGTTCTACCAGCAGAGGGAGAGAAGTGGCCAGAAGGAATTCCAGAAGGAATTCCGTTCACGATTCGGAAACGGGTTTCCTGACAGCTTAGGCCACGCATCCGTTTGCCCAAGAGCCTTTGTTTTTCCCTGGACTAATTCAAGAAATAATGATTTTGAGCAGGTATTATGTGCACTCAGTGTCCTAGAGCTAGGGGTGAAACACGATGTGAGGGATATGATCCCTGTCCCGGGAAGCTAGCTAGGAAGAGAAGGATAAAAAGTAAATTATATATATATATATTTAATATGGATTATGTATAAATAAATACATTTATATAATACATGTATATAATTATATAAAATTATTATTATAAATATTATACATATACATATTATAAATATTATACATAACGATCATTATTATATATAAGTATAATATATATAATAAATATACATAATATATAGAAATCATATATATAATTATTATATATAAAGAAATGCATTATTTAATAATTATATATAAAGAAATATGTTATATAATAATTATTATATTTAAAATACATCGTTTGATAATTATATATAAAGAAATACATTATTATATCTAATTAATATTTAATATATATACTTTTCCGTATGTATATAGGCCATAATGATTTATAAAATTTTATATATAATTATATATTGTATTACATGTATGCAAAAAAATATACACACACATTCAACCCTTCCTCCACCATAATTCTCTCAGGATTTGATTTGATTTTCTGCACAGTATTTAATATTTCTAAATTTACATAAATTCATACAAGATACTACATATAAATCTATATTTTAGAAACATTGAATATATATTTATTTACATATGATTTTATATATAATTTTAGAAATATTCAAGATTCAGTTGTTGGTACGTCTTTGGTATAGTATGCCATTGGTAGAGTATGCTTTACGTATAGTTAGTATGTAATACCTAGTATTTTATATATCTATAATTAGTAGAGTGTGCTTTTTACGGGTATATAATTCGTCCAGAACATAGCACTAATGCTGTTTTATATATCTATAATTTTGGAAGCTGTTAAGTACTATGCAGAAAATAAAATCATGAGAGAGAGAATTATAGTGGAGGAGGAGTCCATTATATAAAACGTGACCGGACAGCTCCTCTCCAGAGAAGTGGTTTGTTTTTTTTTTTTTTTAAAGCCAGTTTTATGAAGTTATCATTTACACGCGTTGAGACTCACCCAGGGCGGTGTAGCTACTGCCACAGTCAACGCAGGGAGTATTCCCTCACCCCTGCGGGGTTCCTTTGGATCCGAATTACAGGCAGTCTCTTCTGGCCTCAGCCCGTCCCCCTCCCCGCCAGCCCCGGGCAACCACTGGTCTGATTTCCATCCTATGGCTGTGCTTTACCATACAATGTCATGACCCCAATGTCACATACGTGGGGTCATACGGTACGCGGTCTTTCGCGCCTGCCTTTTCTCACTTTCCTTGGTGGTCTCGAGATTCACCACGTGCAACTATCATCCGTCTGTTCCTTTTGATCGCCAAGTAGTACCCCGAGGCACGGATGTACCGCAGTGTGTGCGTGTCCGTCCCACGGCCGATGGACGCGTGAGTCGTTCCGGTCTTGGGCTATTGTGAACACGGCGGCGACAAGCGTGCATGCACACGTCTTCGTGCGGACGTATGTTTTCGTTCCTCTCGTAAACCCTGAGGCGTAGGCTTCCCGGCTTATATGATAACTCTCCGTATAACTTTATAAGAAGCAGCCAAGCTGTCCTTGCAAAGGGCCTCTGCCAATTTTGCGTTCCTACCAGCAAAGTACCTGCACTCCCATCGTTCTGTGTTCTGTCGCTACTTGGTATCGACAGCCTTTTTTACCTTTTAGCTATTTCGGGGTGCACCTGGCATTTCTCTGATGACTGAGGGTGTCGAATACCCTTTCAGGGTGAGTATACGAAACTAAGGCCAGTGCCGGTGCACGACGGTGACAGGATGCTAGGGGACAGTTAGGTGCAGGGCTGTGTATTTTACAAAGGACAAAAGTAGAGACCTTCGGGTACTATTTTTACATAACAAACTGTCCCAAGACTTTATAGCTTTAAAGAACAACTCTTGGATTGTGCTCACGGGTTCCAAGGGTCTGGCATCATGACGGGGCAGAGTAAAGATAGCTTATGGCCAGTCTACACTGTCTGACATCTGAAGCTGGGAAGATTCAAATGGCTGGAGGTGAGTCGATGGCTAGGGCTGTAATCTTCTGGAAGCCTCTTGATTCCTACCTCTGCCTCCAGACTGAGACCACTTGGAGGCTGGACTCAGCTGTCGACAGAGCACCCGTGCTTGGCCTCCTCGTGTAGCCTGACTTCCTCCCAACATGGCAGCCTCAGGGCTCCAAGCAGAGGCGCTCCGGGAAACAAAGCCGAGGCAGCCTCCACGGTCGTGTCCCTGCCTTGGAAGTCGCAGAGCAGCAAGCCTCCCCGTCTCACTGGTAGAAGTAGTCACAAGCCTGCCTCAGTTCAAGGGAAGGGGAACTAGCCTCCCGATGGTGAGTGCACGGTCACAGCAGGGAAGAGGACGGAAGACGGAGGAGACGGTCGCGATGGTCTTTGGCAAACAGAACCCGCCGGAGAGTAAAACCTGGTAGTGATACAGCTCGTTCTGCTCAACAAATGCTTCCGAGGGCGTGATGAATAACCACGCGAATGAGTAAGACCCAGTCCTTGAACTTGAGGAATTCCCAAGGCAAATGGGGGAGGTGGATATTGAAATAAAAACCATACCGCACAGACGTCTGTAGCACGTATCGCATTCGGCCATCAAGTCCCCGGGAAGCAATCCGTATTGTCTGGGAGGCGGATGGGGCTTGGACTCCAGGGGCTGAGCAGGTTTCCCAGTCAGGCGAGGACGGAGAAAGCCCTAGAAGGGAGAGAGCGCACGAGCGAGCAGTGGATGTTCGGGCAAGAGAGGAGGGCGAAGGTGAAGTCGGAACGGGGGGGGGGGGGGGCCGAGCCCGGGCAGGAAGGGGTTCTAGAGGAAGGCCGGGCCAGCCTGGCGCAATCCTGTGGGTAACGGGAAGCGAACCGGCGGAGTCGGCGTTAGGACCAGGCGCAGGCGGTGGAAGGAGCACGCGGGGTCTGGAGCGGCGGGCGGGTTGAAGATGGACGGGAGAGGCGCCGGACGCCCAGAAGCAGCAGGGAAGTTTCGGCAGCCACCCAAGTGAGAAGCGGCAGCCGCGCACACGGGGGCCGAGGACGGGGCGCACGCGGCCCTGGTTAAGAAGTCTAAGCCTGGGAAGTGGGTTCAGCGGGCGCCAGAGGAGCAAGTCAGGGCCAGGAGTGTGCTCCTCCCCTGAGTAGCTGGGACCTCGTCCATCCTCAGCCCGGGCGGTGAGCTTGAGTCATTTGGGGGAGCTTTTTTTAACCGTTCGATCTCCACACCGAGTCGGCCTCACCAAAACGTTCGGGTTGGGCACCAGGGCTTTGGGGTTTTTTTAAAAACTCCCCAGTGTGGGCGCCTGGGTGGCTCAGTCGGTTGAGCGGCCAACTTCAGCTCAGGTCATGATCTCACGGTCTGTGAGTTCGAGCCCCACGTCGGGCTCTGTGCTGATGGCTCAGAGCCTGGAGCCTGCTTCAGATTCTGCATCTACCTCTCTCTCCCTCTCGGCCCTTCCCCTGCTCACGCTCTGTCTCTCGAAGGTGAATAAACGTTAAAAAAAAATAAAAAAATAAAAAAAACCCAAAAAACTCCCCAGTGTGTTCTCAAGTGCAGCCGAGGTTGGAGACTCCTGGGGTACATGACGCCTTTCCAAAAACCCTCTAGGGGACTAGCAGAGCCCTGATTTGGGCCGAACGAGGAAAGGGAGGAATGACTTTGATTTGGGATAGTTTGGGTTCAAGAAAATCAAGATAAAGATTTGATTCCTGCTCCGGGAGGTACAGCGTAGTCCTATATAGAAGGCGGCTAATCCGTGGAAAAGGTCACAGAGCTTCCCCTAAGGAACCTGACAAAACGGGGTGCACCGTGCTGGCAAGCCCCCGAAATCTGGGATCGTCCGAACCGCGCAGGCCCAGCGCCACGCACTTGAGGTCGGTCCCCGCAACCGCTGCGATCACCATGCCCGTTTTGCAGATGGGAAAACTGAGGCTCAGAAAGGTCAGATAAGAGCAAACACAGGGAGGGAGTAAATGGCGTGTCCGGAGCCCGAGGCGGGCGGGCTGATCTCGGAGGTGGGGCTGCGGAGCCGGGCCCGGTGCCTCGGCCTTAGCTCCCCGCACACGCTTGCCTGCCCTCGGCGCCGCTCGAATGACTGACTACCCTCCTTAAACCCGGTCCTGGGATTCCCGCGCCGCCACGTCCCCTCGGCTCCCACGGCCACGCCTCGCCGTCGCTGTGGCTTTTCCGCTCAGCCCGTCCTCCCTCCAGGCCCAAAGGCCCCAGAGAATTTTGCAGAGCCTCCCGGCATATCATAAAACAAAACCAAATGCTTTCTCCGCCTACCCCCTTCCCCGAGTGTCTGTCAAAGCCGGCAGAGAAATAAAAACCAGAATCTCCAAACAATACGCTTCCCCACAGATAATAAATAAAATCTCCAAAGAGAGGGGAGGGGGGGGAAAAAAGAGCAAAGAGTCCCCCAGGGCCTGGGGTGGGGGGGGGCGGGCTTGGGCGCATGTGCCTGGGGCTGCACGGCTACCCGCAGCCCCGGGGTAAGGAACCAATTGAGATAAAAAATGGACATGCAGGGTACACATGCCGTGTGCACGGAAGTGTGCGGACGCCGGCAGGGAACGCGGTCCCTGTCAGCCCTTCTTGCTCTTTTGCGCACAAATAAATACCCACGTCGCCCGACGCGGAGCGGACGCTCAATAAATTCTTAAGCAGGGCATGAAAGTACCAAGACGCGTGTGTGAACTCTGCGAGTACACATGTTGGCGGGGCATGGCCTCTCCCCGCTCACGACTGTGGAACTAGCAGGAATATGTTTTTTAAAGCTTTTATATTTATTACACGCATCTACTGGGCATTCCTACGGCTGGCACATGGACAACGGGCCAGAAAGTAACGTCCCCAAGGGGAAGGAGAAGGGACGGGGGATGTCAACTTTTAGTTTCTCTTATTTCTTAGATTTTTATACTGATGACCTGTTGCTAATGGGTCTCTATTGTTTTGTTTTGTTTTTTTCATCTAAAGAGGTTCGTTTTTTAATGCCCCCTCAAGAGCGTTATGAAATGAATAAAGTCGATGCAGGAAATGAAAACGAATAGGAAGGTTTTGAAGTGGGCTGTTGGGCGTTCAAGGGAAAGCGGCCCAGCCCGTGGTGATGGATCAAGTATTTAAGTCTTTCTCCTCGTCGGTCCCCACGCAAGCGTGATCTTTCAGAGTATAGTTGGGCATTAAGAGGTATTTGTCTAGGGGCGCCTGGGTGGCTCGGCCGGTTGAGCGTCCGACTCCTGATTTCGGCTCAGGTCACGATCCGAAGGTTGTGGGATCGAGCCTCGCGTTGGGCTCTGGGGCGAATGTGGAGCCTGCTTAAGATTCTCTCTCTCTCTCTTCC
Source organism: Paradoxurus hermaphroditus (assembly GCA_004024585.1). Classification (NCBI taxonomy): domain Eukaryota; kingdom Metazoa; phylum Chordata; class Mammalia; order Carnivora; family Viverridae; genus Paradoxurus; species Paradoxurus hermaphroditus. The sequence goes on from PITB01030516.1 coordinate 9,442, forward strand.
TTTGCAGCTACATCCTTCTTATGGGTCAAGGAGACCCCCGGGCCACGGGCCCGGCCCACCCCCCTCTTCTGACTGCCGTGTAGTCTCTTGACTCCTCTGCCGGCCTGAGTCACTCGGGCAGGATACCTATCTCACTAAGATCTTCGAAAACAGAATCTCATGAAATACCACCTCTCTCCTTCTCTTCTCTAGGGTTGGGGCTAGATTTTGTTTTCCGGTGTTATAGTTGGCCATTTTCTTTTCTTTTAAAAAAAGAATTTTTTTTAATGTTTCTTTATTCTTGAGAGAGAGAGAGACAGAGCGCTTAGTGGGGGAGGGGCAGAGAGAGAGGGAGACCCAGAATCCGAAGCAGGCTCCAGACTCCGAGCTGTCAGCACAGAGCCCGATGCGGGGCTCGAACTCACGAACCGTGAGATCGTGACCTGAGCCAAAGTTGGAGGCTCAGCCGACTGAGCCACCCAGGCGCTCCTCTGGTTGGCCATTTTTCTGAACCAGTTTCTTTCTTTTGAGCTTGGCTCGGAGATGTGTGTTTGTGCGTGTGAGGGGATCGGAGGCCGGGGAGAAACATTCCTCCTACCACCCCCCTCCCATGACTCTCAGGGGATACAAGCTTCTCCGAGTAGGTTCCTGAGTCGCCGTGAAAGGTGCGAGTCGAGACCCCAGAACTGTACGCAATCTGAGCCCCGAGACTCCAGACCTGTCCCGCCCGGTGCGTCCTGGACTTCGCCACGTGGTCCACGCTCGGCCGCCTCAAACTCCACGTGTTTCCAGTGAAACCAGCTTTCTTCTCTCCAGACCTGGATTTCTCCCAAGCTCCTCATCTCCCCGGGTCATCCCCCCCACCCCCGGCTGCTGCATCCCCCTCCCCCGGGTCTTCTTCTAGACAACGTGCTGGACCTCACACAAGTCTCTTCGTCTCCATCACAACAGTAACAAGAACGGAGGCACGAACCTACCATTAGCTGAGCACCTGCTATGTGCCCCACGCGTAGAGAGTCGCTCGCTCTCCCGCAGACCTGTGGGGTCAGGATTCTTGTCATCCCCACTGTACAGACAAGGAAAGCGAGGCTCAGAAAGACGACAGAGCTTCCCAGATACACTCCGACAACCCCTGATGTTCAGCTCAGCCGGGCAGGCCTTTTCCTGTCTCTCCTTCGTGACCTTCTCGCCCTAAACTGAGTTCCTTGAAGGCACCCGCGGGTGTTCAGAAAAGCTGTCTCGGATTGACCCGAACCCACGCCGTCCGATTGGGAACCGTGGCCATCGCGAGGGCCTTCTCAGGGAGGAAGGGCAGCAGGCCAGAGAGAGGGAGAGAATGGATGGGGGAGACATCAAAGAGAAGGGAACCGATTACCGGCAAATCTGTTTATAGAGCCGGTGAGTGATGAGGAGGCAAGCCCAGAGAAGCGAGAGGAGGGGGGGGGATGTCGGTCCGCCAATCCGTCACCAGCCCCTTCTCATCTGCCGGCCAAATCCGTGCCCCTTCGACACGTGTCTCTTCACCGCCCGGAGCTGAGCAGCCGGCACCTCGACCACCGTCGAGCCCGAGCAACGCTGATCGTAGCGCGGCTCGGAGGCCACCCGAGTCTGCCTTCCAGAGGTCCTTCTCAGACTGGTGTTCAGGTGTGATCGGAGACAGCACCCGCGGCACCTCTGCAGGCCTTACCACGTGCCACGCCCGATTCCGGGTTGTTCGGCGTTTTTTTTAATCCTCGTGACAACCTCATGAGGACGTGACTGTAAGTTAACCCCCTTTTACAGGCAAAGAAACTGAGGCACGGAGAGGCGAGCTTGGGTAAGCGCATAGAGCCGGGAGTTCGACCCGGGAGTACGGGCCGAACTCGGCCCCTACCCTCCATGCCTCTGCTACTGGGGGACATCCGCAGGCCGCCACCCTCTCTGAGCCTCAGCAGCTGTGTCTGTGAAATGGGAACAGCCACCTTCGCCACCTCCTGGCGCTGCCACGATGATTCGGAGGTGCTCCACACGACGACACGGAGACCTTACTGTCGGCCATGTCACTCTCGCCCCTGTTTGCCCACGTCCAAGATCACAGAGAGGGTTGGGAGGGCTGGGAGGGGGGCGGGGTGCTTCCTGCCACAGGGCGTCCTGAGGAGCCAGGGACGTCCTATGTGTGGTCGTGGCATTTTGTCTCTGCCTCTTGAAACATTTGAGGCGCACGGAAGAAGAGAGAATAATGTCATAAACACCCCTGTCGTCCGCACCCCGCTCGGGAAATAAAAACTTTCGGAGACCGTTTGTCCAAAGTGCCTCTCCCCCACGTGGCGTCCTTTCCCGCCCTCGCCGAGGGAGCCACCTTCCTGGTTCGAAGCCGATCATCTACGTGCAGGTCGTTACACTTTGACCATTTCTGTCTGTGCTTATCCTTCAACAATACGTGGTCTCAGGTAGCATCTGGTATCGCTTCACACGTCTTAAACGTTCGTATGAATAACACTACACTGTCCACAGCCGTGCGCAAATTTTGCGCATCATCGTGTTTTTGAGATCAATCCGCGTTGGCCCGTGCTTTTCTTTTTCTCTTTTTCTTTTTTCTTTTGAGAGAGAGAGAGAGAGAGAGAGACAGAGAGCACGCGCAAGCAGGGAAGGGGCAGAGAGAAAGGGAGACAGAATCCCAAGCAGGCTCCGAGCCATCAGCACAGAGCCCAACGCAAGGCTTGAGCTCGTGAACCGTGAGATCGTGACCCGAGCTGCAATCAAGAGTCGGACGCTCAACCCGCTGAGCCCCTAGTTGTCCCCGACCTGGTGATGCACTTCTAGGTGGTCGTGTCGAACAGCTGTAGAGGGTTCCCCGGACTGAAGGCATCTAAGTGTATTCATTCATTTTTCCCGTTGGTAGCCGCACCGGTAATTTCCAGGTTTTTAATAATCGTGAACAACGCTGCACGAATCTGCTTGGGTGTGGCCTCTGTGCACGTGGAGAAGACTTTCTCTGGAGACCAGGGCGGGCGTGGGGTCGCTGGGCTGGAATGTCTGTGCACCTTAGAGCGGACTCCGGCCCATCGGCTGGCCGACGCGACTGGCCCGTCTTGCCCGGCCGCAAGCAGCGGCTGGCGGGCCCGGTGCTCCGCCACCTCGCAGCCTCGGGTTAGGTCATGCGGTTCCGACGGAGCGGCGTGACTCTCCGGAATCCCGTGGGGCCCACGGGGTGGCCGAGGAGTTCCACGTGCTGACAGCTGAGCCAGACAGGTGATCCGAAGTCTTTCCCCCGAAACAAGTCAGCGAGACGCCCCAGTCGTTTCTTCTCTCCCTAGACGCCTTCTGCCGCCCCAGCATGTGAAGCGGGACCCCCTCTTTCCGCGCTCTGACCGAGTATAGCTCTCTCCCCACGTGGCCCACCCGCGGCCAAAGGGAAGTTGCCTCTTCATCGTTTCCTCCCCGACTCGACTTGGGAATTGCCGTTCGCATCTTGGCCCCGGAGTCAAACCCAGGAGCCAGCACACAGTGGGTGTCCGGTGAGGTGTTGCTGAATGAGCAACTGAAGGAGAATGTTCGGCCCCGGAACCTCGCTGAACGAATGAAAGGGCGAAACGGCCCAATTAAAGAGAAGACCCAGTCACGCCAGCGCTAAAAGAGAACTTTGTGCTCCTTTATTCATAAATTCACTTTTTAAAAAAGCATTTACTAAAAAAAAAAAAAAAGAAAGAAAGGAAAAAAAAAGCATTTGCTGAGTGCCTATTACGTGCCAGGCCCGCGGGTCCCCATCGTCCAGCACCTCACGGGGTGTCACTTGGCAGCGTGACAGATGCTTGGACAGAGGTGAGCACAGAGAAGAAAGACCTAACGCAGCCTGGGGGGGGCGGGGGTGGGCGTGAAGTCTTCCCGGAAGAGACACTACTCCCCGAGGCCTCCCCCTCCCGTCCTTCTCTCCTCTGTCTCCCAAGAACCCCTCCCCATGACCCCCCAAACTGCCCAAGAGGTCAGATTCAGTTGCTAGACTCATCCAATCTCCCCCCCAATCGAAAGTCGAAAGGTCAGCGTAGTTAACGTGTGAGCCGAGTGGCTTTTGAATTTGGTCCAGGGGGGCCGACGCAGAGGTTTGCTTCTTTCTTTGGCTGCTACTCAAGAGAGAGAAGGTGTGTTGGGCTGGGGGGGGTGGGTGGGCTGTGCTGACACCGAGGACAGGGGCTGGGAGCGAAAGGAAAGCAAATATCCTGAGAGAGACCAGAGTGGGCTCCGTGAGACCCTGGCCTGGGGACCCAGGGTTCGGCATCGCAGAAACCCACACCCGGGGACCTGCCAAGCGAGCCTGCAGACACACCTTCCGGCCCAGGCACGGCCGTAAACCACTCAGCCGGCACTCGCCAGCTGTACGCCGATGGCCCGTTGATGTATTTACCCAAAGAGAAGAAGCGAAAGGTAGCTGCAGGCACGAAGCCATAAATACATCCCGGGGTTCAGGTGACATCATCCCGGACTCTGCGCAGCGCGCCGTGGCTCAGGAAGTCACCACGCCAGGAGACGTCTTCGGGGTGGATGGGGCGGGCAGCTCCGAGTTTATCCGACCGACTTTATTGAGGGTGTTCCCTTTCACCTTGGGGGGTGGCGGGACTTGGGGTCTTCACTCGAGAGTCTATCTGGCTCGCTGGTTCTCTTCTGGGGTGTCTGTGATGAGACTAATAGAGTTTTGCAACTAGAGGAAAGTGGGTCTCTTGGAGAACAAAGCGGCTGCTCCGTGACCTCAGACCCAGGGGTGCCAGTGGATGCTGGCTTTCTCTTTGGACCTCAAATACCCAGAGCGAAGACTCCCGCTGGCTCTGTTCACACCCCTGTCCTCAGCGCCTGACACGTCGCGTGCACTCGGTAAATACCTGTGGCATCAACCAACCGGTCAACCGCAGGTTTGGCTGCATTTTTGCCGCTGCTACCTGAAAATATCGGCCAACTCCGAGCGTCTTCGACTTTGTAAAAACCCAGGTAGTAATTCCCGAAGATCAAAGACAGGAGTACAAATTCCTCCTCCCTCCTGGAGGGAATGTTTGCTTACTTGCTGGTTTACGTAAAGCTTTTATTTTTAAGGGATCTCTACACTCCATGTGGGGCTCGAGCTCACGACCCCGCGATCAGGGCTCGCAGGCTCCACCGAGGGAGCCAGCCAGGAGCCCCAGGAGGGAAAATTCAAAACCTGCTTCGAAAAGCCTTGATCTCGTAATCCCGCTACTAGGAATTCACCCTAAAGAAACAATCGGAACTCTGTACTGATATTTAGTTGCGAGACGTTCATTGCGGTGTTGCTCGTGGTAGAAGAGAATTGGAAATAACCCAAGCATTCAGCAAGAGAAAACCCATTAGATTAAGTCGCTGTATCTAAGATTACGTCGCTGTATCTAATGTTTCAGAAAACTCTCACTGAGCGCGAATATACATAGTCTGTGGGCAAGTAGGTGGTGAGTGAGTTATGAAACAGGATACACTCCGCCATCCGAATTGCGTTAGAAAACACATGTGTATAGACAGTTGGACACCAAGAAGCTTCCGGAGGCTGTGTCCGGGTGGTGGGATTCGATTATTTAAACTGTTTTCATTGCTTCATTTTATTCCCCAATTTTCTACAAGAAAGCTCACTCAACTGAACAATAACTATCATGAAGAAAGCTTTGGGCCAGAGGCTATCATATCTGGAGGGAAGGAGGCAGTTAAACACAAGCCCTGTTTTTTGGGGGGGGGGGCTCCTATGCAGCAAACAGGGTGATTTGTTTCCAAGGTGCGGCCCTCTGCCCACAGCTGCCCGGATCACCCTCTTAGCAGATGGGTGGTGGTTATCTATACACCAGCTACTTCCATCTGCCACCCTGAGCCGTCACACTCTGTATGTGATGTTCCCTAGGTGGAGACCGTGACTCTTGGTAGACCTCAGGTTTTTCCAAGTCAGTCTCTGAGTTGCCTGGTAGGAGTTACGTGAGCTACCGCGGCGAGAACGCCGCGTAACAAATTCTCCCAAGAGTCCGGGCCCCTGGGCGGCTCCGTCGGTTTTAAGCGTCCGACTTCGGCTCAGTTCACGATCTCACGGCTTGTGGGTTTGGGCCTCTCATCAGGCTCTGTGCTGACCGCTCGGAGCCTGGAGCCTGCTTCCGATTCTGTGTCTCCCTGTCTCTCTGCCCCTCCCTGCTCATGCTCTCTCTCTTTCTCTTAAGAATAAATAAACATTAAAAAAAAATTCTCCCGGGAGTCAACGGCTTAAACAACAGGGTTGATCTCTTGCTCAAGCGTCTCTGAGTTGACTTTAATTCTGCCGATCCAAACTGCACTCCGCTGGGAAGGCTCCATTTAAAGCTGCGAGTTGGGGTCAGGCCTGATTTATCATCTGTGTCATCCTTCGTGGGGCCGTGACTACTCAAGACATGTCCTCAACCCGGTGAGTGGGAGGCATACGAAGCCAAGCACGGATGCTTCTATTCAGACTACGTGCGCTAACATTCCATTGGCTGAAGCTAGTCACAGGCAAGGTTCACGGCAGCAGGTCAGAGACACAGACCCTTCCACCCCAGTGGGAAGTCCTTCGAAGCCACATGGCGAAGGGTGTGGGTGCAGTCAGGGGAGGGTACTATGAGCAGACAACAACTCAATCCACCTCGTGTGGGAGGGCCCGTGTCTGCCAGTGACCAAGGGTCACTTTTCCCCATCCGTGTCGAAGATCATGAAAGTCTGGAGAAGTTGGAAGTCCCTCCATGTCATGTGGGGGGGGAGGGCTGCGGGCACTCAGCGGGGCCTTGTACTGTGTCTGCCTGCGGTCTCTTAATGGCTCGCGTGTCTCTGTCTTGCGTCTCATGCAAGGTGGCAGCCCGAAGGCATGAATGGGGCTTTATGTCGTCTGGACACACGAGGCATCACGCAGGGGGTCCCCGAGCGGACCCTCCAGCGCGGAGCGGGCAGCTTCGCGTCTGGACTGCGTGCCGGCTGCAGAGCGTGCACCTGGTTAAGCGGGAACTAGGCTTCCAGAAGCAGACCGCTTGGTGTTTGGGTCCAGACGGCAGCTGGCCGATTAGCAGGCCGGAAGGAAGCCCAGCCGATATCCTTGGAGGGTCGGCTCTGTGAGACGCGGTGACACACACGGGGGTGTGACATCTCCCTCTGCTGTGTCTGTAGCTCTGCTTCCCAGATGCCGACCAACAACAGCCCGGGCTCCCCGGCAGATGTCCGGGGCCCGGCTCACAGAAGCCGCAGCCCCACAGCGGCAGAACGCCTCCTTGACCCTTCTCCCCTCCATCATCTCTCCCCGCCCCCAACCTTCCCTTGAACAGTCCCGTTGTGGCAGCTGGACGTGTGTGGCTTCTCAGATTGGCTGATGGGTGTTCCTTCTAGAACCTTCTAAATTCCTCCTGGATCTTCTTCTTTTTTTTTTTTT